>PVIY010061379.1:0-11262 GCA_004026745.1 Myrmecophaga tridactyla | reverse complement strand
GGCATATATGCATGTTCAGAGGTAGACTTGAAGATCAAATAGGAAATGAGGCAAATGTCCTGTTGTAGGCAGAGTCAATATAGCGGGCTTTAGTGAGGCAGGGTTTAGTGGACGTAGGAGAGCAACAGAATCTCTAGAAATAGATGAGTATGTCTAGATAGTCACAAAAGAAATCTCATTTCATTGCCTGGTGTTATTGGTTAGAGGAACCTGACATGTTATATTTGACCCAGAGAATCAAACTTTTTCATGCATCTATTACCAGATTGAGGCTTTCTGGGAGATCCTAACTGACGCTGCAGTGGCTGGTTTGATGTGAAGAGGTCCTTCTAATCTTTGATGAATTTTGGGAATGGTCAGAGTAACCAGGATGTCAGCAGGCAGAGGCATGTAATGATATAGGAGCTGGGAATTCTAGAATTTGACACCTTATGGGAAAGACTCCCTCAGATGGGAAACTCCATTGTGCATCATACTTGAAAATCAATGGCTTGTTTGGTCAGCCTTCTCTCAGGGAACCACTGTCTTCATATGCAGAAAGTTGAAGTTTTCTTGGACTGTCTTTCCGTTGAATGCACCATCGCCTGGCTCAGTCCTTTAAGATCTCAGAGTAGAGGAACAATGAAAGATGTTTTTCCTTAAAAGACTTTTAAAAGTGAAATACAAGACCCAGAAGCCATAAAAGAAAAAAAAACACACAACATGTCCATTACATTGAAATGGGCTTAATTAATAAAGGCACCATAAGAAAATCAAAAGTTGAACATCACACTGGAAAGATGTTTGCATCCCATGTTACAAAGGAAAGTCTGGTTTCTCTAAAATATAAAAAGATTTTATAAATCAATAAGAAAGGACGGTGAGCTCAGTAGAAAAATGAGCAAAGGACATGAAGAGAACTCAGAAAAGGGAGTAAAAATGCTTCATAAGCATGTGAAAAGTCACTCAGTTCCACTAATAAGAAATGAAAATTAAGACTGCGTGGAGATAACTTTAAAAATTTTTCAAATTGGTAAAGATCAGAAAGCTTGAAAATGCCACGATAGTGATATCTGAGTGTATCTCTGTGTCCGATTTTGTCGGTGGCAGTGGAAATTCTTATAATCTTGATGGGCGGCAATTTGGCAATATCTTTATCACCTGTTCATGAGTCAAAATTGTGAATGTTAAGTCCACAAATGACAAGGGTTTTCCACATAGGCTGATGTTTCCCAGACAATATTTCATGGATTAGGTTCTCCTACTATGTTGCTGAAAACCTTGATACATATGTGTGATGTAGTAAGTAGGTAGAAGGCAACTGGGAGCTGCAAATATCATCCAGGTCAAACTGCAGTGATGGTAACTGCTCCTCTTTAGAAATGGGAAACTGCTCTCGCCTCCACCTTTACTTTCTGCTCCTGTAAACACTTTTCTGTCAGGAGTATAAATGCCAGAGCTGCGAAAAGGATTCCAGACCCAAGAAGGCTGCCGGGGGACAGACTCTGCTCTCTGCAGCTGGGACAAGGAGATGGCAGGCTCTTCTCTTTCCATCACTTCCCTAGTGTGCCATGAGAGGCTGGAGACTAACCTCGCCGCCTTAATTAGGAGAGATGCAGCATTCGGAAACAATCTGTTTCCAAAAGCCTGCACAGGGCATGTTTGCACTCTGGGCTCTGGGGCTCAGCCATGCCAGCAGCCTGACTCCATGCTTCTCCATGGAATTCTCTGGCAGAACCTCTCCAGAATGTGTGGAAAAATCTGTCTCTGCCAGTTCTTCTTCTTCGCTTCAAGGTGAAACAGGTGACTTCCCTTGTTGCCTCTCTGGGGGCAAGGTGAGCACTAATTACCCCGCTCACTGCAGAGCTGGCACCCAATGTAAACTGCCGTGGAACCTCTGGTCCTTTCTGGAAGCAGGCCAGTAAGTCGGTACAAACAGGTGAATGGACAGCGAGGTGGAGCTGGGCCGTGGATAATTTATGCTGATCAGCTTAAGGTGTTCCCTTCTGTTTCTCTAGTTCCTGGGGCACGGCGGGTCAGGACTAGCTGGGGTCCCACCTGTAAACCACTGTCTGTAGACCTGCTTCACCTTTGCTCAGCAGGGAGGGTGTGTCTACTGCCTAGGACAGGGGCCCTTCAGCCTTGGCTGCACATTAAAACCACTGGGGAAAGCTTAAAAACAATTACCGGTGCTTGGATTTCACCCTCATCAATTTTGATTTATTTGAGATTTTTCTAAAGCTCCCAGGTGATTCTGATGTGTAGCCAAAGTTGAGAACCTCAGAACTGGGATGATGCTTGTGAGTGCACGGGGACACTGCTGACCATTATCTCAGGACTGTTTGCATAAATGGGACCATCCTAGGCAATCTGGGATGTCCGGCCACCCAGTTTAACCTTGTGTTACCCTGAGAATCGTCCCCCAAGAGTTCATCTCATAATTGATTTTGTTTTTATTTTCTGTGTCGATGAAACCCTTGGCGTGTTTACACCACTGCAGGTGACTATGGAAGTGTCAGGAATCTGATTTTGAGTGTTCTGTTCTGTTTCAACAGCTGCAATTCCCCCCCTTCTGGGATGTGGAGGGGGAGATAAGGCTCCAGTAATTCTTACCCCTTGTTAGCTGCCTTGTCTCCTGGCAGAATCTCACCCCAGGAAGACAGCTGAGCAGTCATCTGGCTCTCCTCTTTCCTACAGTGCAGTCATTCCTCCTGCAGGGTCTGGGGCAATAGCAGTGGGGGGGCAGTTTGGACTACGCTCTTTGCTCCTCAGTGTCACCTGCCCCCCCCCCAGCTTTGTGTGTTCCACTGACAATGCTGGAAGAGGGTCTCATCTAATCCCTACCTATCTGGAGGGATGTAGTATGATATCCCCATTTTACTGATGAGAAACTGAGGCTCCAAATCAGAAAGGTCACATAGAAAGTTGGCCCAGTCCACTGGGGAGTCCTGTCTGTACTGTGTAGCGTGCAGTAGTTTTCTCTGCTAATAGCCTGTTCTGAATGGGTGACAATCTCTTAATACTTTGAGGACTGACAGGTGGTAATTGCTGCATTGTTTAGAAAGAATGGGGTGCCTTTGAATAAAGTCCATCGTAAAGATTACTATTTTTTTGAGCAAGCTTGTTCCTGGAGCAGTGAAATAAAAAGCCGAGAGCATGCCTGCCTGCTCTACAGATGGGAAGATGGGGTACCGTGTGGTCTAAGATCTCACAGCAGGTAACTTTGCTAGAAAGGGAAGCGCATTAACATTCATTGCATGTCTCGTAGTTCATTATAACCTTTCGACAACTCTGCGCAGGAGTTTTGTTATCCGTGCATCGTGGTTGAGAAACCCGAGGCTCAGGGGGGCTATGTAGTTTGCCCAGGACCATGGGACAAGGTGGCCCACGGGACAGGGAGCCTGGAATGGCCTCAGATCCCAGGGGAGATGGTGATGCCCGCCAGGGGTCATGTCTCTGGAAGTTTCAGGAAGTTGTGAGATGGGTCATATCTTCTAAAATCCCCATTGAGGGGTCCCCCCATGCAGACACTGCGGCCGAGAGCTCCCGCTCAGTGCCGTGCGAGGTGCTGCCCTCCACCTCTGCCACCGCCTTCTCGCCCTAGTGTTCCTCAGCGCCCGCAGCCTGCTAGGATCCGGGCTCTGCCCTGGGAAATGCGCAGCGATGGCTGTGACATGGCCCTGCCCTCAGAGAGCTTCAGATCTAGTAGGAAGGGTACAAGGAGGCAGAGAAATGCAGTGGCGGAGTGAGGGGTTGTGCAGAGGAGGGGTGGGCAGAGGGCAGGGTTTGGGGGCTCCCAGGAGAGAGGATTCAGTGTTACACTACCAGTCGGGAAGACAGCACAGAGCAGGTCATTTTTAAATCTGGGCTGGGAGCAAGGACAGAAGGAACAGAGAGAGGAGCACGTGCAAAAACATGAAAGCCTGGGAAGACGCTACCTGTTTATGACAAGTCACGGGGTGCCGGGCGGCGGGAGGCTGCTGGGCGGTTGGGAGCCGGCCCCTGCGCTCCCAGGCCTCCTTCGTTCTGACCTCCCTGGATTCAGCCAGCCAATTCCCCACCCCGCTGCAATTTACACTCAAAGCGGGAGCCAGGTCCCACAGCCTCCTCTCTTCAAATTAGGTGGAAAAGGTGAAATGACTTAATTACTGTCCTTGGGTCAGTTGTCTCGTCTCTCAGTTTCCCTCTTGCTGCACGCGTCTTTCCAGATCACCCCAGGAGGATGCTTCTGTCCTCATAGAAGGCCTCACCGGGTCGTTCCACCTACCGTTCAAATGTGGCTACACTCTCATTTCACTCTTCCGGAGACCTTTGCTCGGTTCTGATGATTTGCTTATAAAAAGTTCACATTTGTTAAAATGCCACGTTTGGAAATAATATATATATATATATATATATTTCTTTGGAAAAATAAGCCATATTTAAATTGTTCTGTTGGAGCAAGCTGCATTTTATTAGTATTTCACTGTGGTTTGGTGACAGACACAAGTTAGCTTGAAGGCTGTTAAAAAGAGATTCTTTGTTGATTAATTTGTTTTTTCTCTCCCATGGTTCTGACACTTAGGAGATACTTAAATTATATTTTGCCACTTTGTGTGAAATTATTCTGAGAATTATAGAGCTGTGTGGGCAGAATTTGGGTGTATTTAATGATGTTGTGGAAGGCAGTACATTTGAAATTCACAGAATGAAACACACCTGGCATTGGAAGGACTTCAGTTAAGAGCCATGCTGCTTTAGCTACTGGCTGCTGGTACCAGCGTTCCTGTTGGGCAGTAGATTAACTTCTGCTTGGATATCTCCAGTGGCGGGGAACTCACTACCTTAACAGTGGTCCTGACTTATTGCTATGGGACGTGTCTAATGATTTCACACAGGCAGTTTTTTTTCTGTTTGGCTCGAGGGTGAAGATGACACAGCCCTGTGCCATGGAAGTCTGGAAGCTGCTGATGGTTCCAGGGAGAAGACACATACAGATGCAGGGGAACGAAGCCTGCCCCAAAGCCACCTGACAGTGAGTGGGAGGGGCTCGGAGCCAGCCCTAAGCAGTAGATGTGCAAATACTCAGGGTCGAGGGACTGGGGAGCAAGAGACAGATGTTTCAGTAGAAGAACAGTGTGGTTCGTGCAGCAGTTTGCAGACCAGACCCGCTTGGAGGGTGTCTCCTCTGCTGCCCTTGTGAAAGGGCAATCCACGGAGGAGGGAAGTTGGAGGCGTGTCCTGTACCATTCATTCGACGAATATTTTCCTCCAGAGGAAATGACAGCACAATGCTCTCCTTCCTGAGTGGGTCTGGGCTGCACACTCTAAGTCTTCCTGTTGCTGTCTTAAAGCGGGTGTGAGAGCAGCCCTAGGGAGGTACTACGGGTGCATCCCTGGACCAAGGGGGCCAGGGGTTTGGCTGGGGTCAGGGGCCCTGGGCCCTGCTTCTTAACCAAGCAGAGATTCAGAGGGTCTGCAGTGGGGCCTGGCATTGGCAATTTTCAGGCTTCCTGTGGGAGGTGCATGCTCCAGGGAGCTTACTTTTCAGAGCATGGGTTTAAGGAGGCCGGTCTGTCCTAGGTGTGCTGCATGCCACAGAAGCACTGCAAGAGAAGAGAATGCAGCACCAAGGTGACGTGTGCGTGCGTGTGGTGGTGGGGGGTCCTGGGGGCTGAGCAGGGGCCCTGTGGCCTCGCTCCATCCTGTAAATTGGTTGGGTCTCCCACTCTCTGTCTCCCACCCTCTGTCCTGCCCCAGGCGTACCGAGAACTGTAGTGCCTGAAACTTCTTTTCAGGCTTGACACCCTGCTGGAGGCACTGGAAACAAACCCGTGCCCCCCCCACCTTGGCCTGTTCCACTTCTGGAGAAATCTCACTTCTTCCCCACTGCCTCTCGCCCCGGGGCAGTTGCCCGTCTGTGGCTGCGAACATCCATCCGTTCCTTGCACCTCACACCCCAGATTTCCCCACGGTGCGATTCCTTCCTGCTCCCGGCTACGGGCGGGGAGGTGTGAGCTCCACCGTGCAGGACACGCCCGTCAGCCAGGGCCGTGATCAGCCAGGCACATGGTCCTTTTCCCCGGAGCCCAGGGATGGTGTGAGCTAAGCTGGCTCCAAAGACTCTGCTGGGAAGACGTGCTGTTCACACTTCAGCTTTTTAACACGTCTTGCCGAGAGCTGTGCAGAAGCTCCCAGCTGAGGTTCAGCAGCAAAGGGAAGTGACACAGGGAGACCCAGGGCAGTTCTGTGCCCGGCCACACTTCCAACTTGCTTTTCCTGTAGGTTCCCAGGGAACCTGGGTGCAACAGTTCTAGGGAACATTTCAGGCTTTCTGCTGCCGCTCCCGTGTTCATCTTGACTGTTAGCGGCCGTGTCAACTTGAGCAAACGGCTTTACCCTCTGAGGCTGAAGAGCCACATCTGCCTGGCTCCCAAACCTCCCGGAGCACTTGGGAAGGAAGCGCCATTCTGCTCCTGTGTCCTTGTTAGTCAGCAGTTTGTCTGTACATTACTTCCTGCCTGGGAGAGCAGGGCCAGAGCACATCACATCTGGGCTTCTTCGCTGCACATAGCTCAGAGCTGGACAGCGCGGGAGAAATGAGTCATCAAAACGAGGTCCCAGCTCTCTGAGACCCAGTGAATGAACTTCCTGGTGGGAAGAAGGATGCTGGTGAGGGCAGGGTGGGGGCCAGGGCCTGTGGTCGAAGCTGTTTAAACTGACCCTTCATGCTGGACTGTACTGTGTTGTGTGACAATAATGAGCAATTCTCCTTCTTGTTCTTGGTTCTTGGCTGTCTCCTCCGTGCCCATTGTGGAGGGGTCCCTGCACCCCTGGGGATCCTTTTCTTGTCTGCTTCTCCGTCTTGGAGTCGTAGGGCCCAGGGGCTGCCTGCACACTGGCGGAGCCTAACGGACACCTTCATTCTTCTTCTGGCTTTGAATGAACACAGTGAAGACCGAGGATATAGTGATGCAATAATGACCAGGAGTCTTGTTAAAATGCAGATTCTGATTTAGTAGGTCCGAGGGGGACCCTGAAATCCTGCACCTCCCAGAGACCCCAGGGCCACGGCAGCGCTCAGGTCACAAAGACCCTGATTCTGAATCCTCGCTTGACCTTCCTTTCTGGTCCCTCTTTCCCTCTACTCTACTAATTTTCCTGGGAACATTCCCTAAGAAATCACTTTGATCTGAATTCTCATCTCAGTGTCTGCTTCTGGGGAGCCCCACTTCAGACATGCCCCAGTCCTGAGAGATGGGCGTCGCCGTCCCCACTGTACAGAAGAGGAAATCTGAGCTCGGAGTTGGGGAGTCGCCACACCACCCGGCAGTGAGTGGCAGAGAGGATGGTCCATCTGGGTCTGCCTGAGTCCCAGACCCCTTCTCCTCCTGGCACACTGTTGTCTAAGGGGCCTGCGCCACGCAGCTCCACTCACTCTTCTTGGCTGCGTTCAGCCTCTTGTTGCATTGTGCTCTCTCCTTCCCGGACCTTCAGGTTTGGAAACCAGTTGGGGGCAGACAGAGACCACCTCCCCACCCCGCTCAGTCACAGCTTCCAGGCCTGGAACCCTTTGTGCCGTGGAATGCACGGAGATCTAATTGCAGCGCCGGCCCTATGATCCCAGCCCTCCAGCCGACACTTGCAAGCATTGTGCAGGGGCCCATTTCTCTTTTATTTTGGCCACAAGATGGTTAAGCGATGGGTTCTATAAAAGCCATTAAGTAAAGCAGAATGTCAGGATCAATCCAAAGCCCTTGAATCCTGTTATCCACGTGGAGATGGAGCAGAGGTCACGCGTTGTGCTGAAAGGCCATTCTGTGTTCTCAAAGGGCTCCCGCAGGCCTGTGTCCCAATGGCTGGGGGACGGCGTGCGGCCACATGACACCCTGTCACCCCTGAAACAGCTTTTCTCCATTTCCCCACGAGACACCTGGGCAGATGAAACCCCATCACACTGCTTATAATTATAAATGCCACCCCGACTGTCATCTTAGCTGTTTCTGCCTCGAAGATATAAAAAAAGGGAACAAAAGTTTATTTTCTGGTGCGGAGTAAAGTTTCTTTTAAGTTTTCACCCTGAGAAGCGGTGCATTCATGGAGTGTTTGGTGTCCCTCCCAGCAGCCTGCTCCATCTAACTGGGAACCAGATTTCTTAACGCTGGTTTCTCAGGAGGGGCTCCCTTGGTAGGGGTGGGTTGTGCTTTGGGTTGGGGGACTGAAAAAAGCTTCTCCCCCCCACCATCCTCAGACCAATGAGAACTCATTGACACTCAGATGGACTGAACACACATTTTGGGAGAAATAATAACTTTACCTATAGTGGGTGTAGGGAAGGGAAAGGGGGTCTTGGCAGAAGAGAGGGGTTGGGGGGGCATGTTACCTTTGGTCTCTGTAGTGGGTTGACTAGTGTACCCCCCAATTCATGTCCACCTTATATTTGGAAATAGAACTTTTGAGATGTAACTTGTTAAGAATCTTAACGTGAAATCCCCTGGATTTAGAGAGGACCCTAATGACTGGGGTCCTTAAAAGAAGAGAAGAGGACACAGAGAGACACACAGAGAAATCCATGTGGAAATGGAGGCAGAGGTTAGACTGATGCATCTACAAACCAGGGAATACCAAGGATGGCTGGTAACCACGAGAAGCAAAGAATCAACCTTGTAGACAGCTTGATTTCAAAAGTACGACCTCCAGGATTGTGAGAGAATAAGTTTCTGTTTTAAGCCACCCAGTTTGTGGTGATTTATCATGGCAGCCCCAGGAGACTAACACAGCCCCACATCTTCCTTTGCGCAAAAACCGGAGTGCATGGACGTGTAGCTTGATCCCTTTTCTCTCTCTGACATCTGGGTCCTGGAGGTGGTGCTTTGTGCTAATGAAGAGCAGGGACTCTGGAAGGAGGTGGTTTTAGTTCAAATCTCAGGTCTGCCACTGTGGGCTAAGTGATGCCAGGCAAGTTCCCTCATCTTCCAAATCAGTTTCCCCATGTGAGGTGGACTCACGTGTATTGAAGGAGGTAAGGCACATAAATCACTTCGGACAGGAATAGCAAGTCCTGAATAATTGTGTTACTCTGGTAATTGGTGTGTGGCTCTCAATCTCTAGTCTTCCAGGTCAGGGAGGCCTTACGGAGAAGGCAGATCAGGGAATGAGGTCTTGATGGATGAGTCAGCGATACCTTTTCACTGGGAGGTTGGGGCTTTTCTCCATCAGGAGCCTCTCCCTCTGCTCCACTTGTATTTTTAATATATATTTTAGTTAAGGTGCCAAACACTGTTTCTGGATCAGATGACAATTTAGCTCAAGCTATTGACTTTCTGCCTGAACCTAATCCATGAAATGCCAGTAGAAAATGGTGGAGGTTGGTGGATCTTAGAACTTCCCTCAATCACTGTCCATGAGGCTCAGTGAAAAGTGAAAGGTGGCTGGGTCCCAGCATGGGATGATAGGGCAGCTTGGAGGGGGGCCAGGCGGTGAAAGCAGAAGTGGCTCCTCTCACTATCATTCCCAGTGACCTATGTGGGGAATTTATGCTTCTCATCCCCTTAACTTTAGAATCTACTGGAGGCACATTAAGCTTCCTCTAATGTACAGCCATTGCCTGATGCTGGTAGATCAGTGGCCCAAGGAAGAGTTATACTGCAGTTAGAGTCAATGATGGATTATTGTGAGGAGGTAGAGTTGTTGCTATATAATGGGGGCAGGAAAAAGTATGCCTAGAACTCCAGAGATACACTGGGGCAAGTCTTAATGTTCCCATTCCTGACAATAACCATGAATAGGCAATTATAGCAAACATGGCCGGATAAGGGCATGGTAACAGGGACTCAGACTCCCAGGAATGAACTTGTGGCAAGAACCTAGATCAGTGGAAGAGCTTGCCAAGAGGATTCTAGAATGGGTGATAGAGGAGGCTAATGATGAATAGCAGTTACAGTTCAGGACCAACTGCCCCAACCATCTTTCTGTGGTAAGTAAACAAAATCTTCTATTAAAGAAATTATGATCAGTCACCACATTGGAAAATCCATGACAGATGGAGAGAACTTAATGTGGGGCATGATTGGATCTGATTGGGACAAGGGGTGGATTGTAGCTACCCCTCTCAGGGTCCTGCCCATACTGCACCAGTATTCATTGTTCCCATGCACATAGAAGGCTTCCTACTGCAAACATCGGTGACTGGCCTTCCAAGGGCTTTCTCTGGCATGTTCATCTGTACTCAAAACAGTCAGGAAGTGCTGGGGCGTCAACGTCTGTAGGAGCAGCCCTCAGACAGGGATGCATGTGAGTTGGAGGAGAGATATTCTAGCTTCCTCAATCTCAGCAGGAGTGGAGGTGGGGTCACTTTGAGACATGCTCTACACTGTCTCCCAGAGGTCATCAGTAGAATGGAGACTCTGTAGCCTGTAGTGTGACTTATTGATGTACCCTGAACTGCTTCCTGTCTCATTTCCCCACTCCTCTACTGGTGCTTCCTGGGATTACCTCCATAAAAATGACTTGCATTTAAATCCTTGTCTAAGGATTTGCTCCTGGGGAACCTAAATGAAGTCAAAACAAGAAACAGAACCCACTTGAGTGCCCGCTATGTGCTAGAAATTGTGTCAGGCTGTTCACATCCTCATCTCTCTCTTTTAATCCTGCAGAGTTGACTTTATCATTTCCATTTTAATCCATGAGGAAACCAAGGTTACATTTATTTGCTGGGGACCTGGTGCCCCACAATAAATGGTGGGATCAGTGTTTGTTTCTGATGATGGAACAACTTCTAGTTCTCAAAGGACAGGCTGGTTAACCTTCTGGAATAAGCCCTGGACTAAGTCAGGAGCCCTGGATTCAAGATTCAGGCTTAGAACTTACTTGGACAAGTTACTTCCTCTCTCTTGCCTCCTGTATAAGGCAGTTTTGCTTCCCTTGTATGCCCCCTTCAGTTTCCCTATCTGTGAAATACAGGATGGGGTCAGCTCATATCTGAAAGCCCCTTTGGCTCTTAAAGGATAGGATGAAAACCCATAGGTAATTACACCCCTGAGCCCTATTCTACTCTTTACTTTCCACAACACAGTTGAGTCTCAAGTGTGACTTCTTTTGGATAAGACGTGAAGGCTGAAGGATTTACTTCTCAGTTGGCCTCCTATCAAGGTTTATTGACTGTCAGATGTTTAAGGGTTGGATGGATTATCTCCCTGTGATAAGACAGTCATCATAATTCTCCAAATGTCATTTGACTCTCTAGGAAAAGCAAATTTCTTGGCTGCTCTGAAATGTCATGAAAGGAAGTCATTGGAATTCATG
>PVIY010061378.1:0-11262 GCA_004026745.1 Myrmecophaga tridactyla | reverse complement strand
TGAGGGAGGGATTCCACCTGAGTTGGGCTTCACCCCTCCCCTGGGGAAGGCACAGGCTCCAGACAAGCCCCCAAAAGAGCTCACTTCTGCCTATGCCTGGGGCAGTTGCAGCCTGAAAAGTCCTGCCGCTGTATCCAGAGGCAGTCAAGCCTTTGTAGATACACAGCCACAAAAACCTCTGTTTCCTTCTTTTTTTTTTTCCCCCTTTTCTGTCAGTCCTGCCCCCTTGGTGCCGGGGCAAAAATGAGCAACCTCCACTTTGATCAGGTTCACCTAAGCTGGGGGCCTAATTTTAGCAGTCAGAATTTGTTAATTAGTTCCACAATTGGTGTTTGATTGTGCCCAGTCCCTTCTGCTGGTAAAGTCCTTTCCTTTCCCCTCTGGGAAGTGGCCTGTGGGGGAGGGGCGCTGGCTGCCACAGCTTTGGGAACTCACGGTTCTGGGGGTGCTCACAGCCGGTCCAGCTGGTCCAGATTGGGGTACGCTGTGTGTCTGGTCACTGACGTGGCCCCAGGAGCTGTTCTGTACTGTTTCTGGTTATTTAGTAGTTGTTCTGGAGGACGAACTAAAACGCGCACGTTGTTAAGCCGCCATCTTGACCAGGAAGCCAAGCCATGTTTTTTAATCCCACCTGTTGTTGGGTGCAACCTTTTGATTAGATTATCTTCATGGCTATGTGGCCCAATCCATTTAAGGTGGGTCTTAGTTTATTGGAGTCTTTGAAAGAGCTCACAGAGAGAGAAAGAGCTGACAGCCAATACCAAGAGATAATGTCTAGACGCACATGTTTGAAGATGCAGAAGGACAATGCCTCAGGGGAAGCCAGAAAGAACCACTGGACCTGAGAGAGCCGTTTGAAACCAGAAGCTGGGAGAGGACAGCAGACATTGGCCATGTGCCTTCCCAGCTGACAAAAATGTTCCAGATGCAGGCAGCCTTTCTTCCAAGAAGGTATCCTCTTTTGGTGCCTTAATATGCACATTTTCATGGCCTTGGAATTGTAACTTGTAGCTTCATAAATGCCCTTTGTGGAAGCCAGTCCATTTCTGGTATTTTGCATTCTGGCAGCTTTAGCAAACCAAAACACCATGATTTCACTCCCATTAATTTGACAGAAGAGTGAGTTAATAAAATTTCATAGGTACCTTCCCACATAGATTCCAACTATTCTGTTGGATGTTGATCGCTCGATTTTTAAAAAAAGAATTCAGTCCCGGGCTGAAAATTATGTAAGGAATATCTTTAGGAAAAGAGAACTGACTTGAGGCATAGTGGTGAATTACCTCTAGTGTGGCCCGCAGGGACTGAATACATCTCTTAGTTTCTAATTCTTGGACTTGTTCCATCTAGGTATACATACCACCTTGTTTTAGGAATGGTCTCCCATATACCATTTCAAATGGGCTCAAAAGGAGCCTGCTTCTGAGCACTACCTTTACCCATGTCAGACCCACTGGAAGTAACTTTTTTCATGAGAGAATTCTTGGCAAAGTTTTGCTACCATCTTCTTTAGATATGATTTAACTTCTCCATTTTTCCAGTAGATTGTGGTCTCCAAGACGCATTTAATTCCCAATGTATTTTCAGTGCTTCTAGACAATGCCGGTGAAATTTTTATGTAAAACCCCCCTGTTCTAGTTTACTAGCTGCCAGATGTGATATCCCAGAAATGGAACAGCTTTCAAAAAGGGGGAATTATTAAGTCGCAAGTTAACAGTTCTAAGACCGTGAAAAATGTCCAAGTTAAAGCATGGATATAGAACTGTCCAATCTAAGGCATCTAGGGAAAGATACCTTGGTTCAAGAAAGCTGTAGACGTTCAGGGTTTCTCTCTCAACTGGAAAGGCACATGGCGAACACAGTGACATCTCTAGCTTTCTCTCCAGGCTTCTTGCTTCATGAAGCTCCCTTCTTCATCTCCAAAGGTCTCTGGCTGTGTGGGGTCTCATGGTTCTCGTGGCTCTGCCGTGGCTCCCAAAATGTTTCCTCTTTTTAAAGGATTCCAACAAAATAATCTAGACCCACCCGGAATGGGTGGAGTCACATGTCCATCTAATCAAAAGTTAATACCCACAAATGGGCGTGTCCCATCTCTGTGGAGATAATCGAATCAAGTTTCCAATATACAGTGCTGAATAGGGATTAAAAGAAATGGTTGCCTCCACAAGATTGGATTAGAATTAAGCCATGGCTTTTTTAAGGTACATAAATCCTTTCAAACCAGCACACCCCACCCCACATTATCAATTTTTATTGAAAATGGAAATCTGAACTGTGGGATTATTTCCTTCAGGAGTGTCATAGTTACTTCTAAGGCTTGCTCTGTCCTGCATGGAAAGGCTTCTACCCATCCTGTACACATATGTATCTACAAAAACTAGAAGATTGGGTGCACGGTTCAGTGGAAGAATGCCTGCCTTTCATGTGGGAGACCTGGATTCGATTGCCGGACCATGTACCCACAAACAAAAAACAACAACAAAAAACAAGGGGTGCACTGGTAGTTCAGTGGTTAGAATGCCCACCTTTCATGCAGGAACCCCAGGTTCAATTCCCGGACCATGCACTAAAAAAAAAAAAAAAAAAAAAAAACACACAAGAAGTTTGTAGGAGCCAAGAGTTAAAACAAGACCTGCAGAATTTGTTGGGAGCAGCTGGCATTAAAGTGGCAGCAAGAAATTGAGGAGACAGTTATTTGCTTAATGGAGAACAGTCTGGGAGAGAGAGAATGTTTGTTTTGTCTTAGCCCCAGGTTCTTTGTGGTCATCTTAAGTAAGCACTCTGTATTCTCACCAGGTGCATGCGTACTCTTTGTTACGTGAACCCTGCAGTATATAAGCAGGAACCCATTAAGAATAAAGTTGTCTGATGTCTCCGGTCTGTTATTGCTGAGCTTCAGACCCCCTGAACCCATCTGTGTCTGTCTTTTATTCTTTCATTCTGTCTTTCATTCTGTCTTTCTCATCATTCCTTAATATCCTTCGAGCTCCATTTCATAGGAAGCAACAGAAGATACTTATAATTACCTCATGCTTTCAGCAGAATAGTAAAGTCTATTTGCCAGACCTCACCTGGTATTGTGCCCCTGGCTTGCACTCCTTTTACAGAGGGCAGAGGCCCAGGTTTTGGGTTGTTTTTAGTGTGAGTTAGACGGTTTTGAGTTATTTTCTGAATGGTTTTTTGTATCTTAGGTTCTATAATATAATTTTTCAGCCACTACATGGCATCTCTTCCATAATGAGTGCTTTGATACAAGTAAGTAAGAACTCTTTCCATTAAGTGTTCGGGAATAAGAATTATCCCATCTCATTATAAATTCATCCTTCCTCTGTTCTTTTGAGTGGAGTGTTTGAATGTGAATTAACATCTGTTTCTTTTAAGTCAAAGCCCCACTCTTTTGCTTTCAACAAACTGTGGGCTACATACTGAGGAGAAAAATTTTTTAGTTTTACATCTGGTATCAGAGAAAGTACCAATAATGAGGATGGAGGTTTTAGTTTAACTGCTGCTCTTACTTATAGATATACTACTCAATTATATTTGTATAGTCCATTTCTCCTTTATCATGACCTTAGCAATGTATTATGGCAACCTCATTAGGCAGCATCACTGCTTCTAATAAGGCTAAGAGCATGTCTGCATGTTTTATTTCCTTTTTACCAGCTGTTAAAAGTCCTCTTTGTCTCCAGGTTGCTACATGAGCATGAACTATATTAAAAGTATACTTAAAATCTCTCTCTCTGTATATATATATATATGTTTATCTACTGTCCCTTTCCCAGATGTAGATCTCTGGTAAGTGCAATAAGTTCTGCCCATGTGCGGGTATACCTGGTGAAAGGGCCTCACTATCTAGTATTGTTTGTAGAGTTACCATTGTATAACTGGCTTTTTAACCTCTCTCCATGAAGCTGCTTCCATCAGTGCACATCTCAATGTCTGGATGTTCTAAAGGTTGATTGATGAAATCTGGGTGGCTGGAATAGACATCATCAATTACTTGTATACAGTCATGCACAGGTTCTCCTTCTCCACTTGGAAGTAAGGTAGCCAGGTTTAGACTAGAAGAAGCTTTTAGAGTGATGCTAGGATTATCTAGTAGAATAGCTTGATATTTACCTAACCGTCCATCGGTGAGCCAACTGGCCTTTCTGTTCTGATAATGGCCGTACATAGTGTGGCGTGTGTGTTCTAGTTTGCTAGCTGCCGGAATGCAATATACCAGAAACGGAATGGCTTTTTAAAAGGGGGATTTAATAAGTTGCTAGTTCACAGTTCTAAGGCCGAGAAAATGTCCCAATTAGAACAAGTCAATAGAAATGCCCAATCAAAGGTATCTGGGGAAAGATACCTTGGTTAAAGAAGGCCGATGAAATTCAGGGCTTCTCTCTCAAGTGAGAAGGCACATGGCAAACACAGTCACAGTTTCTGTCTCAGCTGGAAGGGCACATGGCGAACATGGTGTCATCTGGTAGCTTTCTCTCCTGGCTTCCTGGTTCATGAAGCTCCCTGGGAGGCGTTTTCCTTCTTCATCTCCAAAGGTCTCTGGCTTGTGGACTCTCTGCTTCGCGGTGCTACAGCATTCTCTGCTCTCTCCAAATCTCCTTCATTCTCCAAAATATTTCCTCTTTTATAGGACTCCAGAAACCTCTCAAGACCCACACAATTGGGTGGAGACATGCCTCTACCTAATCCAGTTTAACAACCACTCTTGATTAAATCACATCTCCGAGGGGGATGACCTAATTACAATTTCACACCTATAATACTGAATAGGGATTAGAAGAGACGCTGACTTTACAAAATGGAATTAGGATTAAAACATGGCTTTTCTAGGGTACATACATCATTTCAAACCAGCACAGTGTGCATAGTGGACAGTTGTCCTATAGTAATTTTTTTAGCTGCTTTGAGAATGTCACAAGTGGCTGCTACAACCCTTAGTCATATTGGCCATCCTTGGGTAGTATTGTCTAGCTGTTTAGAAAAATAGGCCATAGGGCGTCTGGCATTTCCTAATTTTTGAGTAAGCATTCCTAATCCAATCCCTTGTCTTTCATATATGAAAAGGTCACAATGTTTTCTTGGGTCTGGGAGGTCTAGGGCTTGGGCTGTTAAAAGTTTCCTTTATTTTCTGGAAGGCATTTTTATATTCAGTAGTCCAAATTAGAGGCTCTTGATCAGATCCTCGCAAGGTTTTATACAAGGTTTTTGCTATGAGTCCAAAATTAGGTACCCAAATTCGACAGTATCCTGCCATCCCCAGGAATCCTCAAAGCTGCCTTTTTTTAAGTGGCTCTGCCACTCAGGCTAAATCCTCTCTCTCCAATCTGGCATAAGATTTCTCTGTCCTTTGGATAGCTCAAAACCTAAATATTTTACTGACTTTTTAGAATTTGGGGCCTTTTTCTTAGAGACCCTCAGTCTGCTAAGGAATGCAGAATTTGAACAATGTTCTTATCAGATGCCTTTTTGGTACAGCTTGCTGTTAGTATGTCATCTACATACTGTAATAATACACATTTGTGTAAGTGTAAATCCCTTAAGTTTCTGGCTAATGCTTCTCCAGATATTGTGGGAGCATTTTTAAATCCTTGTGGAAGAAGAGTGCAACAATATTGTTTTGGATTACTGATGGGGTCTTCCCATTCAAAAGCAAACAGTTCTTGAGATCCTGGGTCAAGGGGTGTGCAGTAAAAGGCAGCTTTCAAATCTAAGACCGTGAACCAACAGAGATCTCCAGATAATATAGTAAGTAAAGTATATGGATTTGGAACTACAATTTGATTAATGGCCCGGAGGTCTTGCACAAACATATTCATTTAAGGTGCATGGCTTAAGTACAGGTAATTTTGGAGCATGACATGGAGATTGACAGGGTCGTATTAATTGATATTTCAAAAACATCTCTATTAATGGGGCAATTCCTTCTCTCAATTCTACTTTGAGTGGGTATTTTTTAACACGGTGTACAGTGCCTGGCTTTTAAAGCTTCACTTGGACTAATCTTACAGTTTTTGCATGTCTAGGTTTTCCATCAGCCCATGCCTCCAGCTTTACAGCATTCGAGATTTCTTCGGCATAAGTACGGTCTGCTTATCTCCTTCAGTAAACAGCAGGGCAGCTTGCAATACACAGGCTTGTCCTGGAGGCACTTCTATTGACAAACAATCCAGAGAAATCTGGGCATTAAACTTGGTTAACAGGTCCCTTCCTGGCAAGGGAACCGGACACTCCAGTACATACAGAAAACTGTGCTTTAAATTTTTGGTTCCAATTTGGCAGTTTAGTGACTGTAAAAATGGTTTATTTGCTCTTTTATCAGATGTTCCCATTATAGTAGCTGATTGGTTGGAAATTGCATTAGATCTTATGTAAGACAGCATGTGGCTCCTGTATCAACAAGAAAGTCAATTAATTGTTTTCCTACCTATATTGTTACCCAAGGCTCTTGGTGGGAGATTGAGAGAAGTTGTGTTTCTTCTATTGGAGCTCCTGGGCCCCTTCATTCCAAGTCCCTGTGGGTTGCATCATCATCTCATTGGGTCATCTGGACTTTGGGTCCTGTATCTTCCCTTGGTGGTTTTCCCTGGGGGCAGCCAGGACAATCCTTTTTCCAGTCCCCTCTTTCTTGCAGTATGCACATTAATTGCTTCCTAATTCCTTAGGAATTCCTCCCCATGATGGGGGCCCAGGAGTCTTACCTTTGTGCTGTTACTTCATCTTGGTTGTTTTTGATTCTTGAGAGCCAGTAGAAGTGCCATTTGCGTCTTAAGGTTTCGATCCTCAAGCATTGCTTGTTTTTAGAAGAACCGGTCTTATTTAACTTGGTCCCTGTTGTTAACAAACTTTAAAAGTGATTTCAATCGGCCAAAAGATAGGCAATCTTGGTCCTTCATCAATTTTCTGTAGCTTTCTCCTTATATCAGGAAAACTCTGAGTAATAAAAGTCCTATTGAAATTTCTGGCATTTTCTGGATGTACCAGATCTATGTCTGTGTTAACCTCTGAAAAGTAATATAAATTCTTTCATGGAAAGCTGAGGGATTTTCCTTTGGTCCCCACATTACTTCATTTATCTTTTGTAGGTTTTATAGCCTTAGGGATCCCTTTTTGCAGACCCACCACAATGCACCCTTTATAATGCTCTAATTTAGCCCAGTCACCTGCATCCTTTGGATTCCACTCAGGATCCCTGGTTGGTACTGCTAAACTTGCTCCAGCATACACTGGGTTGCCAGGACTTTCTCTCCTTCTAAGCTGCTTCTTGCTTTGCCTTTTCCATTAC
This sequence comes from Myrmecophaga tridactyla, assembly GCA_004026745.1. Lineage (NCBI taxonomy): Eukaryota > Metazoa > Chordata > Mammalia > Pilosa > Myrmecophagidae > Myrmecophaga > Myrmecophaga tridactyla. Next base: position 3,974 of record PVIY010061378.1, on the reverse strand, counting down.
CATTCTCTGTTCTTCTCCTATTAACAGGCATTTAATACCAGCCCAATTTGGGTTATATGTTGCAAAATTGAAGCAATTAAGCTTTCTAATTTCTTCGGGTCCTCTCTATAGTGTGGGGTATTATTGTTCCGGTTATATAAATCTGATGTGGTGAGTTGGGGTGGGGGTGCACATATACAAATACTCCTCGGCCTCCCTGTTCATTTAGCCCTATAAGCACTTGCTGGAGGGGTAAACATTTTTTCGATGGCTGTGCTGCCAGTTTTTGAGAACAGCCCTGGCCAAACTGAGTACCATGCTGGGTATGGGAGGGGGAAACCATTTCTATCTCAGGCTCTTTCTCCTTCAATAAAGAAGAATACAGAGGAGGTGGAGTAGATGAAGGAGTTGTAACCAAGAAATTAGGATTTAAGGGATGATTCTGATTACTGAATCATATTCCTGTTTGCTATGGAGATATTAGAGTAGACAGAGAGGAATACCTGAAGTCCCTAAACTATAATTCAGCTGCCCTGATAGCTGAAATGATTGTAAAAGCCCTTTTCTTGTACCCTAGTAACTAAGAGTTGTTTCTCCTTTTCTCTGGTCATTTTCTTATAGGACAAAGGCCCTAAAGGTAATGAAGAATTTGCCCCAGACATTTGTAAATCATATCAGCTAGAGTCTACTATTGGAAGATAACTTGTCTTCCTTCCTTTTGGCTTACACCTTTAGTTTTGAAGTGATAGCTCTGCCTCCCCTCCTTTCAACTTATGTTCTCCTGTTGAAATAATAATAACACTGTTTCCTTTTCTGTTTTGAACTTGCTATCCAAAATGATCTCCTCTCCCCTTGCTAAAATCCTTAAAAACCTTGAAGCCCTTAAACTCAGGGAGACAGATTTTGGGCCGCTAGGTCATCTGCTCTCCTACCATGTGCCTAGTAATAAACTCTGTCTCTCTTTGAAACCCCAGTGTCTCAGGAACTGGTTATTGAGGGCACCAGGCAAGAGAATCCACAGTTGTTGTCCAGTAACAAGTTGGCGACACTCCAGGATGACTGCCTGCATTTCTGGAGCCCCAGCAGAGCAGGTAGGCCAGGTAACTGAACCTTTTGCAGCCGCTGGGCTGAATTTAGCCTAGGGACTCCACAACTGGGGTTCTCTGTTCTGCTGGCATTCCAGAGACTTTTGGCACCTTAAAAAAAAAGCTTCAAAGAGAGAAACCATTTCCAGTTCCATGTCCGGACATCTGATTGGGTGAGTAGGTCATCAGGGTAAAAAGTGGATTAGGGAATAAATAGGCCTGGGCCTGGGTCATGCTTCCAGAATGATCTCCCTCCCTTGCTCTGACCTCTCTATCTTCTGCTTTCTGAGTACAACACTGCACAAGGTTTGAGTCCCTGCAGAAAGCAGCCAAAGGGCAACCTCTGAAAAAGCAAAGACCTTTTCCAATGGTCCTAGTCACAGTTTTTAGTAAAATAAATCTAATAATTGGAAATAGCTAAAGAAAGACACAGGAACACTCTCAGTTCTATGGCCATCACTGAAAACTTTCAATCAACCAGGCTTCATTCTGCCCTAAGGCCTAATCACCTAAAGCAGTTATGGTGGGAGGGCTAGACACAGAAGGATAGGATGAGGTGTGGTTTAGCATAATTTTTTTATTCTGGGCCTGGAGATTAGAAATAATAAGCATAAAAAAATGCTACAGAATAGGCTATGTTTGTTAATATTATTTTTTTCCAATCATACCTCTGCAATGGTAACTGTAGTAATCAGATCATTATTAAAATATAAATAGCCTTGCAATAGGAGTAACTTGAATAAAATCTAATTACCAAATTTCAGTAAGTAAAATGAAAGATGTTTGATTGAGAGATATGGAAAGGTTTTCCTGAATTTAGGCTTGGGACAAATTAAACAATTGCAGTATATTTTCCAGAACTTGATAGTCAATGTATTTAGGAAACTGTTTGCATTTTAAGATACCATAAAAACAGATTTTTTTCAACCTCTGATAAAAGGAATTTTATGATAAATTTTGAATTGAACAAATGCAATTTTATTCTACTTGGGTTTGTTCTCCCTAAATTTATACAAGCTTACTAATAAAATAAGCTAGTATTATAAGTACAGTCTCAATATTCCTCTCAAAAATAGCTTAAGCAGGGGGTGCAAGGGTAGTTCTGTAGTAGAATTCTCCCCTGCCATGCAGGAGATCTGGGTTCAATTCCTGGTCCACACAGTTCCCAAAAACAAACAAACAAACAAAAATTCAACAAATGGTGCTGTAGTTAATGGTTCACATGGAAAAATAATGAAATGTGACCCCACCATACAGCGTACAAAAAAAAAAAATACCCCAACTGACAGGTTAGGTTACATGAACTGAGCAATGTACCTGATAATAATAACACTTGTATAATCAAATTTAAAATATGCTAATGCTTAAAACATTTTCTGTTTAAGAAATCAATTAAGTTTAGTAAGAAATTTAAATGGATTTTTAAAAATTTATTTATTTTTTATTTATAATACATAACCACATACATTCTTATCATATGATTATTCCATTCTTGTTATATATCAATAACTCACACTATCATCACATAGTTGTATATTCATCATGATCATTTCTTAGAATATCTGCATCAATTCAGAAAAGGCAATAAAAAGAAAACAGAAAAAAATTCATATATACCATACCCCTTACCCCTCCCCTTCACCGATCACCAGCATTTCAATCTACTAAATTTATTTTAACATTTGTTCCCCCTATTATTTATTTATTTTTAATCCATATGTTTTACTTGTCTGTTGATAAGGTAGACAGAAGGAGCATCAGACACAAGATTCTCACAACCACACAGTCACACTGCCACAGCTCTATCATCATACAATTATCTTCAAGAAACGGGGCCACCGGAGCACAGCTCCACATTTTCAGGCAGTTCCCTCCAGCCTCTCCATTACACTGTAACTAAACAGGTGATATCTATTTAGTGCGTAAGACTAACCTCCAGGATAACCTCTCGACTCTGTTTGGAATCTCTCAGCCACTGACACTTTATTTTGTCTCATTTTGCTCTTCCCCCTTTTGGTCGAGAAGATTTTCTCAATCCCTTGGTGCTGAGTCCCAGCTCATTCTAAGATTTCTGTCCCACGTTGCTAGGAAGGTCCACACCCCTGGGAGTCATGTCCCACGTAGAGAGGGGGAGGGCAGTGAGTTTGCTTGTTGTGTTGGCTGGAGAGAGAGAGGCCACATCTGAGCAATAGAAGAGGTTCTCTTGGGGGTGACTCTTAGGCCTAATTTTAAGTAGGCATAGCCTATCCTTTGCAGGATTAAGTTTCATATGAACAAACCCCAAGATTGAGGGCTCAGCTTATTGCTTTGGCTGTCCCCACTGCCTGTGAGAATATCAAGAATTCTCCACTTGGGGAAATTGAGTTTTCCCCCTTTCTCACCATTCCCCAAAGGGGACTTTGCAAATACTTTTTATTCACTGTTCAGATCGCTCTGGGATTTATCGAGGCATCACTCTGGACAAACCTACAAAATCTCATGTCCTACTCAAGGTTCCAATTAAGGTGTTCAATTAAGCTGTCTATATAAGTTATATTAGGAAATGCACTAGTTGAAATATAAATTTTGTACCAAATAAACATTTTTTGTTTGTCTCTGTTCTAGTTTGCTAGCTGCTGGAATGCAATATACCAAAAATGGAATGGCTTTTAAAAGGGGGAATTTAATGAGTTGCTAGTTTACAGTTCTAAGGCCGAGAAAATGTCCCAATTACAAGTCTATAGAAATGTCCAATCAAAGGCATCAAGGGAAAGATACCTTGGTTCAAGAAGGCCGATGAAGTTCAGGGTTTCTCTCTCATCTGGAAAGGCACATGGTGAACACAGTCAGGGCTTCTCTGTCGGCTGGAAGGGCACATGGCGAACACAGCATCACCTACTAGTTTTCTCTCTTGGCTTCCTGTTTCATGAA
>PVIY010061377.1:0-11267 GCA_004026745.1 Myrmecophaga tridactyla | reverse complement strand
GAGGAGGCCCCCCGTCCCCCCTGGCCCCAGGACTCACAGCTGCCCTGATGGACTGGAAGCCTCCAGAGCCTGCCTCAACTCCCCGCTTTCTAGAGGACCCCAGGAGGAGGGTGCAAGGGAGTGGATTTCCCCAAGTGGGTCCAAGTAACAATCGGTCTTGCCAATGGGTGCTGGGGTGGGGGGTGGAGGTGGGGGCTCAGTAGACACACACTCGTCCCAGTCACCGGCCCGAGTCTTACACTTCAAGTATAATTTTCTCTTAAAAAAATTTCCCCCCAAAATATGAAGGAGAATTTCTGGTGTTTTTCCCTGTACCAGAATCTAGCTGTTTCCTGACCTTTTAAAACTGGTTTTATGGTGAGAAAAAAAAAAAAAGAACTCGTGGCTTAATTCAAAGCTGGCTCTAAGATCTGACCTTAATGCATGAAAATGCGTTTTGGTCTAATGAACAACTTTGCAGAGACGAAATCTGAAAACAGGCTGACTTTAAATCTCAAGTTCAAAACATAAAAATTACTGCTAATGCTTCTTGGAGTTGGTTTCTCAGGTGATAAAACTTTTTTCTTTTTTTTTAAAAAACCAGCTTTCATTACTTGTGAACAATACTTACTATGTCTGATAGGCTAGAAAAAGGAAATTAGACAAGGCAATAAAATTCCAACAGGAAAGTTCCTATTGATGTGATTACAGTTTTAGGGAAAATGAAAGATGACACATCTCCAAGTAAACTTCTTTTTACATTGTCCAATTATGTTCAGTTAAAAATAAATGTAAGCTCAAAGAAGAGAGGTGTTTTCAAAATTCACTTTGATTTCAGGCAGTTAAAAGCAGCAATCATTTACCCTTCAAAAAAAAAAAAAAAAGTAAATATCCAGACTAGTGATAAAGACTCTTCATCGCTTCTGAGATGTCACGTGCCACTCCATGTTTCCCAATTATCACCCTGAGAAATACTCTCTACAGAGGTAGGTTAATTGTCATTTTATGTTGTGTTGCAATTTTTTTTCCTAAAGCAAAATGTGGGAAATTAAATCTTTGTGAATAAAAGAGTTCAATCACAATAACAGAATTATCTATTAACGTTTTTCTCTCCTTGGAGTTCACAAACCTCAAAATTCTGCTCTGAGCAAAAAACTGTTTTTAGAAACGAGTTAAATGACCCAGTGTGAGAAGAACACCGCATCCAGATTTTGCGAGTCTGAAACACGAGTCCTGACCTCATCTTGCTCATTTTCCACGGAGGTGCACCTCGACCCCTGCAGAGCTGGCTTCTTTCTGGAGCTTTGTGCTAACTAGGTGTTGTTTCTGGGTGAAAACCATCCAGGGATGGGAGTCCCTCCCAGCTTCCCACGTCATCTTGAGATTTTGCAGTTGATTACAACAATCCTTTGGATTTACTGACTCCTGTAATTGTGAAGCTCCCTGCTTTCGGTTATCTGTGCTTCCTTCCACGGCAGCAGCTGGCCCTGTGTGCTCGCCGGAGCTCACGCCTGTTTCCTCTTTTCTAGCTGCTGACCTCAGTCTCTGCCAGGCCCGTTTCCCATGTTCTCCCCAAGAATCCACAGGGCTCCCCAGAACATCCGACCAGTATATCTTCGCCCAAACTCAGAGGTTTGCAGGGTTTCCTGCTCTTGCCCCTGAATGCCTTCTTTTACTCCCAAAGCTTCCCTGAAATTCCTGAGGCAGGGAGTGAGCGACCTACATAGAAATGAGGAGATCCAAGCACCTTCATGTCCACCCAAGGTCCTCCGGTTAAGACAGGGGTTCTCAGTGGGGCACACCCACCTCCTGCAGGGCGCTTGGGAAACCACTGGGGCATTTTCGGCTGTCGCAACGACTGAGGGGTGATATTTGTATATTGAGCGGCAGTGACAGGGATGCCAGGCGCTCCACAAGGCACAGGACAGCCCTGCACAAGAATCAATTCTCACGTCCCCACTTTTTTTTTTTGAATGTGCCACGAGATATACATGGAGGGGAAAAACATTTTCATAGTTCTTTTCTCCTGGAACCTAATTCTGTCTCCACATAAATGTGTATCTACAAAGTATTTTGTGCACGGTTTTAATAGACTTGGAATTTTCCTGGGATACAGGTACCGGGAAAATCAAGGAAGGGGTGAGTGTTTGTTTTGCTCAGAACTTTGTCAGAAGTTGTTCACCATTTTGGAAGATCTAGTTGCTGATGGCAATAGTTTGTGGCATATGAATGGCCAATTCAGTATACCCTGATTAGTGTATATTTTATGCCAGCATCTGGTTGCTTAATTATGAACTCTGTTGTGGTCTTGCATGAGCCTTTACATATCAAGATATATAACATCTGACTACAAACTATTTCCTTCCTATTTCTCCATTATATTTCAATTAGGGCATTATATTTTGGAATGGCATAGAAGTCAGTGCTTTGTCTTGATCAACACCCGTGTAGGAGGCCAAGCAAGGCTGGTCCTCAGCTGTCGGTGACACAGCCAGGATGAGGCGGGGGCTGCGAGGTGGGGGCATCAGGCCTCAGGGACCAGGCTCCCCACTGAGGACCAGCTGCAATTTCACAGGCGAAGGGTCACCTAAAAAAAGGGCCACCCACGCCGTGGCTCCAGGACCCGTACTTCCCCCTGCGTTGACAGCATCCACCACTCGTCTCTCCCCGGAGCCGGCCTCACACTGAGCTCCGACAGCTGTCTCATGGCCGGGCTAATTCATAGACAGTGGTACAAAGGGCAGCCACTGGGCACCTGCCACCCTGCAAAAACTGCCCGGCCTTCCTGCTAACTTTCAGCCCACCCCTGGGCCTTTCAGTGAGCTGTTAGGAAAATCTTTAAATAACCCCCTTTCTACAGAAAGATTGGGGCAGCTTGGCTCAGGCAGCACATGCTCAACCTTTCGGCTTCAGCAGGCAGAGCGGGAACCCGGAAACATGCAACTGGGGCTGCCTATGGGGTGGACCATTTCCATCCCTTGGCATGTTCCAAGCGCATCTTGAGCTCCTTGAGAGTTCCAGTCCCTGGAGCCCTTCTTGACCTCTCAAGCAAGCCCGGCTGGAGTGTGGGGTGGGCAGTGGCCAGGAGGAAGCCTGTTGTCTCAAGACACAGCTCAAAGCCTTGGAACCTCAGTCGGAACCGGAGCATGCTTCTGAGGGATGCAAACCTCCTGGCTCGGGTCCACAAAGGAAGAATCAGCAGGACTTGTCCTGGCTGGGACTGGGTGAAGGTCCTACAGCCGGGCTCCAGGCCCCTCCTGCAGGAGACAGCTGCAGGCAAACATTAGCAAACAGCCTTTGGGACACACATTAGCAAACAGCCTTTGGGAAACGGTGCAGCTATGAGGCAGCCATCTAACGAATCTTGAAGGAGATGGCACATTTTTTTTTCTAGCTACTTAATTGAATCTGCGGCAGTAAATCTTTTAGTCTTCTCTCAGCATTTAGAATTTCAATTGACTCCGTGGATTCTTTTTTACTCAACCCCTGGCAAAAATGAGCATTTCTGGTGAAAAGCTTTTACTCAACCGCTCTCAAAATGTCAGTCTTCCTTATCTCCAAAGTCCGCTGAAAACTTTGTGCCTATGGTTATAAAATACATTCTGTGGATTCCTGTCTCTCCTCTTCAGTTTCTAGCATCCTTTATCATGGTATAATCAGGGTCATTTTTGATGTCCATCCCTCTCTTAATATTCTTAAATTTCTTCGTAAGGCGAGCTTTTCCTTCCAATTCGGCTGCAGGGGATCTATTAGAATTCTCCTGGATGAAGACACAGGGCTGTGGCAAGCCCTCGCCAAGCCCCCCGAAGGTGAATTGCCCAGCCTTTAATTAAATCAGTCCTTTTTTTCTTTAACATTGTGAAACTCCATAACAAATTAATAAATTTACTCCACGGATTTTTAAAATTTTAAAAATTAAGCTGTAAACCTGTCCCCGTTTTATGAGGAGTCTGAGTTTTGAGTATTTCTGCTCACTCTTTTTCCAAAGGCTAGTCATGGCAAAGATTATTTCTAAAGAAATATCCTTTGTGAGAAGAGAGCACAATATATCTGGCAAGGAATAGAATTTCAGGGATTTTAATGGCAAATGTTTCCTTTAGCGATGATTCAAGGAAAGGCGGCTTTTAAATATTTTTGTGGCAAAACGGGAAAGGCACGCAGCCAAATCACTGACCCGGTGGCGGGGCCACGGACGCAGGGACCTCCGTCCAGTTTCCTCTTGGGATTTTCAGGCCACCACCCAGAGCTGCTGTCATCCGAATGTCCACCAGGGGGCAGAACCCGACCTGCCGCCGGCTAATGCGTCCCCCAGTCCCCGACCCTGAGCCGGGGGCAGCGAGGTTCCCGCCGCCGCCCTCTCCCGGCCCTTGGATTTCCGATGAGCCTAATCAGCCGTGCAGTCCTCGGTCCTTGCTCCTTGATTTGTCAGGAGAATGAATTATGCGAGCTGACATTCCCTGTGATTTGTAGGTTGGAGAACTCAGCTGTACTTCTGTGACCTTTTCAATATTCCTTTATGAGATGGGCTGGCCACTTCAACTTCCTGAACAGTCTTCAACCTGTGCTCAAGATTGCACTAATGGCCAGCTCATCAGAACCCGAAAAGGCCTAAACGGGACGGTGGGGGTTACCCCCCAGCATCTGCATTAGCGTCCTGCAGCCCTCGAGGCCCACAGTCCAGGGTCCTGGCACTGGACAGAGGGTGGGCTCAGCCCTCAGCCCTCCTCCCCACTCCAGGCAGGGAACTCCTCCTCCCACCCCCCAGCGCCAGCTCCAAGTGCAATCTGGACCTCTTACCACAAGTCTGAGGCCCTTAGGACTGGGCTCCTGGCTCCTGACCTCCTGTCCTACCACCTTTCATCTCACTTTCGACCTCAGCCATGGTGCTCTCCCTCCCTCTGTGCCTGGAACATGCCAAGCTGCTGCCAGCCCAGGGCCTCTGCACATGCTGAGCTACTGCTTAGATCTCTATTTCCCCAGAAAGTTTGCATGGCTGCTTCCTCCTAGGCATTCAGCTGTCCTTGGAGAGGTCTCCCAGGGAAACCTTAGCCATTGAAATGCCCCACTGAAACATCATCCTATTTAATTTTCTTTATAGTCTTTATCATTTACAATATTTGTTTGTTCCATGTGTTTCTTCTCTGTCTCATTCCACGTTGAATGTAAGCAACTTGAGGGCCGGGAAACTGTATGCAGCAGATCCTCAATAAATGCTTATTCACTGATTGAAAGCGACTGCAATTTATTAAAACATGATCCTGCCCTCAGCCCCCTCCCTGATCGCTGACAGCTTTCTTCTGCCGCTTCCCAGTGCTTCCCCTGGAGGGCCCACCGCCTGCTCTCCTGTGACACCAGAGACCCGGTGAAATCCATATTCCAGAATTTGGAATCACTGCAATTATTCATTCAAAGTAATAACAAGTGACGAATCTAAAACAGGAGTTTCTTACACAAGACACAAGGCAATGTCATATTTTAGAGTCTTGAAGCCAGTTTTAAGACCCATGTTTTGAACTTTGATCTCTTTAAAATACTCGCCCTAACCTGAAAAGGCCAGCCCCCCCACCCCCCACCTCCGTGAGTTCTCTTTGACTTATGTTTTGGTACAGGGCAGTCAGACACTGCTCAACGATACGTTTAAACCTGGATTTGTGTTGAAATGTTGAAGCGAAAGCATCAGAACGAGAGAAAGCACCCCCTTCCCTGGAGGCCTGTCTGAGGAGACTCTGCATGAGCTTCTCTAGGGCAGACCTGGGTGGAGGAGCTCAGGTCAGGGTTGGGAGAGGGCCAGGACGGGCCCTGCTGAAGGCGCACACAAGGCACTACAGAGAGTGGTCGTTTCATTGGGCTGCTTGGCTGGTGTTTTGTTCTCCGGGCTCCACTGCTGGTAAACCCAGACCCTGGCCAACAGGATTGAGACCCCAGACAGAGGCTGAGACCTTGGAGAACCCCGGAGACCATTCTGTCCAGCCCCGATTGTGCTGCTGGAAATTGCAGTTACGGGTTACACTTGCCCAAAGAAAGGTTTGTCCTTTGCTGCCCGGTTCCTGGCAGGTGTGTGTGTGTGGGTGGGGGTGGGGGGGTAGAGGGGAGCACCTAAGCCCTTGGAATGTCCTGCCTGGACATCTTTGTACACTTGGGGACTTTGGCCCACAACAGATAGTGTCTGCAGATCACAGGAGATGAGGCCCAGCTGCAGAGGAAGTCAGCCATACCCATGCTGGAGTCAGCTGAGCTCCAAGACAAAGTCTACACATCAAGGCTCAGGTAAGCCTCCCCGGAGGGCGATACCCCAGCATACTGTCACACCTAGTTGCTGGGGGAAATAACTGCTGTCCACATGACTCCACTAGGAGAGGGCAACGCGGAGCTCTGCGCTTGGAACTCTCCCGGACCCTTCTCTCTGCGCCTCTTCCTCTGCTTCTATTAATCTGTATCATCTCTCTGCAATAAACCATAATTGTGGGTACAAAGGCTTTTCTAAGTTTTGTGAGTCCTTCTAGAGAATTACTGATCCTTAGGGTGGTCCTGGGGACTACCTAAGTTTGCATAAACCAAGGTCCAGAGAGCAGGAGGTGGAGTCTTGTTAGGCCCTGGGCCTCCTCATGCCCGGGTCAGCTCCCCAAGACGAGGTGGGACCCCACACCCCGAAGCCTCGGCTGAGGACCCACCGCACGCCGGCGCAGAACCACGGGGCTGCAGCTCCTCAGTCCTTACTGCCCGCGGCACCCAGCCCGCACACCTGCTCTGCCAGGCCTGCTCCTCGTCCGTCACTCCGGACAAGGCTTGTCCTCTGGCCACTTTAATCATTTCATTTCATGTCACTGAGTGAAGATCGTTTGGCAGCCCAGGATTTTTCCTGTTACCAACTGGCTTTGTCTGCAGCAGGGGATTTTCCAGCAGATGGTGCCTCAGGGATTCAGTTTTACTTACGGTGGGAAAAGCCAACCTCACACCAAATACAGGTGACTGTGCCAAAGTGAAGTTCATGTGACTCTGCCCATTCGAGGGGGGCTGCATCCGTTTGCTGGAGTCCTTTAAGGGAGTGACAGTTTGGAGCGAGCTCAGAGCCGAGAGAAGCTAAGAGAGACAGAACCAGGGGGCTGGTTTCCCAGGCTAATTTGGGCTCCACGCCCGCCCCCAACTCTATTTACGCCTGCCCTTTCCTTGTTAACGTTACTCTCGGTACATCTTTCTAGGCACAGTTCCCATCCGGAGTCTGAGATTTGGCTGAAGAGAATCCCGCCTCTTAGCAAAGCAAGAAGCAAATCATCCAAGTTTCTGCATTTGGCAATTGGCGTCATGGTCACGCGCAGCAGGCTCGGGCCCCCCTGAATCGTCTCCCTTGAGTTCATCTCCTTCTCGGCAAAAAGCTCAGTTTGGATGGGCCCCATGTGACACGTGGGTGCCTCCCGTATGGTGTGATTTTAGGGGCCCCAAAGGCACATTTTGTCCGAAATGGCATCATTAAAGGTGACACACCTGTGCCGTCCGATTTCCTGGGTGGACTCTCAGTTTACCCGTTAGCCCCCCTCCCCCCAGTCTGGCAGCTGAGGGCAGAGCCTGGTGGCAGAGAACACAGGACAGAGGTGGAAAAGCTCCAGCGCTCTCCCCCAGCCCAAGACAGCGAGGCCGCGCAGCTGGGTCTCCTACCTCAGGCCGGACCCCGTCCAGCCCGCCGGCCCCTCTGCCTGCAGAAACTGAGGTCATCCTGCTTGGCTCCAATCCCACCTCCGCCAGGAGGCTTCCCCTTCCCTGGCTACCCCAACTCTTGGCGTTTTATCTCCTTTGAACCGTTAAAGAGCCCCACAAGACTGTGTCAGCAAATACCATCATGAATTATGTCCGTATTATCTCTTGTCTGCCCTGATGAGATTCTCCACGGCAGAGGAGAGAACCAGCCACTGCCAAGTGCCCTCAGCTTGTGGCTGCGGGAGTGGCACAGTGACTTGGAGAATGACAGCCACGGCTGGCAGCTGGGCAGCGGACAGGGAGACAAGAGGCTGGGATGGCCTGAGCCGGCCTCACGATGCTGCCAGAGACGGGCCAGCACCTGGCCTCTGACCCCCAGGAACGGTCCTGCTGCAGTGACTCTTCCAAATCATCATATGGAAGGAGGCCACCCCTGGGAGGGCCTTAATTTGAAAACTATTAGCCCTGTGTCCTGCAGGAAGCCTGGGAGGGGGTAAGCAAGGGAAAGGGGGCCTGTCCTGTTCCTGAAGAGAGCTGGGGCAGGTTCATGTTCAGGGCAAGCCAGTGTGGTCAGGGGCCTGTGGTCTGGGGTCCCAGGGACAGCTGGCAGGATGGGGTCCGGGAGAAGGTGGCTTGGGGTTCGGGAGGCTCATGACCTGTAGGCAGCTTCGGGGTCTGGCCTCCATTGTATTATGAGCTCAAGAGGAGGGGATAAGAGACAAAGCAGCACTGTGGGAGGGTTGGAGAGGTGGGGTGGACACGGGCTGGGTGGGGGCCACAGGAGCTCAGGGCCAGCCTCGGCCTTCACAGAAGGTGGTGGTGTTAGGAATGGGGAGAAGGAAAAAATGGCAGAGAGTTCAAAGGAAGACCCTTCAAGGTCCGAGGTGGCTGGTTCCAAGGGGAGACCAGGAGAGATGGGGCAGAGGTGGCTGAGGAGGGGCTGGGGTGCTGAGACAACTAGGGGTGGCAGTGATAGGCTGCCCTGTCCTGGTTGGGGATGCCTGGGTGCACACTGGAGGCCCTAGTGCAGACACGGCTTTGATGTTAGGCCTATGATTAGAGAGATGGAGGCTACTTCCCTGGACTGGGACCCCTACACACCTCGGGCAGTGGGTAACAGGCCCTGGGGGGACGGGGCGCAGCAGCTGGGGCGTGCCAAGGCCCTCGGAGCGCGACTCCCCAAGCCATCCATCCAGGCCAGCCTAACAAGACCCCACCTGCCCTGGGCCACCGCAGGGACTGACCAGGGAGCTCCACCCACGTTCAAGCCCTCCAGAGGCCGGATCTTCCCTCCCTCTGCCCTCCTGGCATCACACACCCTAGCTCCTGAGGACACGCTCCCAGGTCAGAGCTGATTCGATTCCCAAAGAACCCCCATGAGCAACGTGGCATGGCCTGGGGAAAGCGTGGGGCTCCCAGTAGTGAGGCCTCTGAACCGCATGCCTAGGGAGTGAGAGAAAATGCAGGGGAGCCACTTTTCTGCACAGCTCAAGAACTTGCCCAGGGGGCTCTAAGTCTCTGGATCCTTCCGAAGAGCCTGTGGAATAACACAGGATGTGGCAGCTGATTCTCGGGCAGAAATATTAGGTGCACAAGGAAGTGTCATCTCCACCTCTGTTCCCAGGTCCCTGTGAAGTGCGATGGGATGTGACGATGGCATGCGTCGCTGGGCGCTGATACGAGGAGCGTCATTAGAGACACCGATTTGGGGGTTGCAGATGACCGCGGGCCCAGCAGCATCTTGGGAACAGACAGCTTCGGGCTGGAAGGGGGCCTCCGCGACACAGGGCCAGGTCTCCCCACTGGGGCAGAACCCCCTCCAGTCTCCCTTTGTTACCCGCCAGCCTTGAGCCTCTGCTTGGACGTTCCCAGGATCGGGAAACCCACCTCCACGCCCCGGACCCGGACCCAGGGAGCCCCCGCTGCTAGCCAGGAAGCTCGTTTTGTTTTGAAATCTGCCCCCTCATAACCCACTCACAGGCCCAACTTCTGCTTACTAGGGTTACCCAAATCTGCCTCCTCTCCCCTCCCGGTGAAGTCTCTTCCAATTTGGAGACGGTTTTGTTTCCCCTACAGACAACACTGAAGGCTGAGATTTTGAGGGGACCACTGGGGGTGGGGGAGGGACTAGTTTTTAAACTAAGTAACTAATTTATTTTGTGCTGTCCTTTGGGATGAAGTTTGCAGACCATGCGTTATCCTGCCTCTCGCCACACACATGTCACCTATTTGTCAAACGCCGTCTACAAGTGTGATGCGGAGGAGAGGACACGCAGCTCGGCTCAGGCCGGCCATGGGGTGACCGCGTCCCCCCAGCGAGCCCCCCGACGGCTCCGGGCGTGGCTCAGGCCTGCGGGCCGCCTCCCCGACCCCACCCGGCTTCTGGGCAGAGCCTCTGCGAGGCGGTCAAACGCCAACAGGGGCAATTACAGAGACTCCACTTCACTTTGAACCTGTTTCAGGCGACATGTAAAGGGGGAATAATAAAACCAGGCAGAATGAAAGCCGATGTTGTAGTGGCAGCGCCCCTCACCCGGGGGCCGCCCTGAGCTTCCCCGCTGTAGCTCCCGCATCTCTCCAGACCCCTGGCGGGTTCCAGGAATCTGCATTTGAAATGTGCCCTTCTGTGGTGGAAAGGATGCTTCCGGTGGGAAGAAGTTGAAATTTGTGACACTAACAAGCAGGGCATTTTGCCCTAAATGCGCCTGGAGGGAGGCGGCGCCTTGTTCCAGGCTTCCTGGTGGCACTGTGTACTGTCCCTGCTACCAGCTGCCCTGGGTGGGGATGCTGTGCAGCCATCCTTGCCGTGTCGCTGTCCTTCCTTCCCATGTCGCTGTCTTTCCCAGGAGGGGGGCGAGTCTGAAGACAAGCCTTGGGGCCCTGCAGCTGGAAACGGCTGCATTTCCAGGGTCACGCGGGGGGCTGTCAGCAACAGAAATCCTGGTCCTGGGGACTTACAGGGATGGGAGAATTTGTTCCGGTGGGTAATTAGCTCTTGACATGTGCTCTGAAGGTGACCGAGGGAAGTCCACGCACAGACGAGCTGCCCGTGGAAGAAGAGGCCCACTGTGTGCACACATGCGCGCCTGCAGCACCCAGGGGAGGGCGTGCAGACCGGGCGCCATGGCTCCGCGGCTGAGTTGACCTAAGCAACAGGCCACCAGCCACCGGCCCGCCCGAGGCCCCGAGCAGAGAGGACGGGGAGCGCCTGTCTCAGGTAGAAGGAACCCCAGGGCGGGAGGGGCTGGGCCCTGGGTGCATGTGTGGGATGCTGGCCCCGCCTGGGCGACCGTCTGGGTGGGGCGCCCAACACCCACCCTGTGTCTCGGCGTGGGCAGCTCCCTCACCTGGCCCGGGCAGCTAGGAGGAGAAGGAGGCCCCCCTGGGTGGGGCCTCAGCGTGGCGACTAGCACAAGCATCCCCCACATCTCAGCAGGAAGCAGCGCCTGGCTGCACCATATTTTTCTGTGTTTGGCTGAAACAGAGCTGGCTGCAGAGTGCCAAGTTATTTCCCGTCCCTCAGGAAGCATGGGGAGTTTCTCCCCTCCAGTTCTGCCTCTTTCTCTCCCCGGTCATGAGACTAAGCAGCCCAGAAG
>PVIY010061376.1:0-11271 GCA_004026745.1 Myrmecophaga tridactyla | reverse complement strand
TGAAGTGTCAGTGGCAGATAGAGTGTCATTTGAAGCCTTTGGCAGGCTCCTCTGGCTGAGCCACAGTGCAGACCCTTAGGATTTGGACCAAAACTCTGCCATCTTCTGTGGATAAGTATTCTCCTCTTGAGAAACAGTTTTAGCTTTTGGCCCAACTGATTAACCATGAGCCACCAAGTTTCCATGAAATCTGAGCTGTACATCATAAACTGGGTGTTGTCTGAGCCATCATGCCATGAGCATGCGCAGCAATATTCCATCATCAAATAGAAATGGTATATTTAAGACTGGGCTCAAGTAGACCTTGAAGCCATACATAAGTTATATGAGGAAGTGGCCAAAATACTCAAAGTTCCCTTTTGCCACGTTACTTTCTCTCTCCTAGACCACATCTGTGACCTTTCATGGAGTTCCCTATGATCAGGTGACTGAAGAAGATAAAACTCAGGCCTGGTTTACAGATGTTTTTTCACATTATGCAGGCACCACCAAAATGTGGACAGCTGCAGCAATGTCCAGCTTCTTTCTAGGATATCCTTAAAGGACAGTGGTGAAGAACAATCCTCCAAGTGGACAGACTTTTGAGCTGTACACTTGACTGTTCATTTTGCTTGAAAGGAGAAATGTTCAGAGATGCATTGTATACTGATCTGCCATAAATGTATGGTCAGGGATTTAGCAATAACATGATTGGAAAGCTGGCACAAAGGAGGCCTGGGGCAGAGGTGTATGGATAGATCTTTCTGAATGGTAAAAAAATGTGAAGATTTTTGTGTTCCACGTGAATGTTCACCAAAGGGTGGTCTCAACAGAGGAGGATCTTAATAAGCAAGTGGGTAGGATGATCTGTTCTATGGATACCATTTAGTCTCTTCCCCAGCCACTCTTGTCATTGCCCAATGGGTTAATGAACATAACGGTCATGGTGGCAGGGGTGGAGATTATGCATAGGCTCAGCAAATTGGACTTCCAGTCCTTAAGTCTAACCTGCCTATAGTCACTGCTGAGTGACCAATCTGCCAGGAGCAAAGACCAACACTGTATTCCCAATATAGCATCATTCGCTGGAGTGATCACCCAGCTATCTGGTGGCAGGTAGATTCCATTGGACCACTTCCATCATGGAAGGGGTAGCATTTTTTTCTAACTGGAAAAGACACTGTATTAGGGTTCTCTGAAGGAAACAAAAACAATGAGAGATATCTATAAATATGATATTTTAATAAAAATGATCTCATATGACTGTGGGGATGCACAATTCCAAACCCCATAGGGCAGGCTGCAAGTTGGGAACTCTGATGAAGGTTTCCAATGAATTCCTTAAAAGAAGCTAACTGGCTGAAGGAGAGATGGATATTCTCTCTTCTGACTGCTGAAATAATAATATCTCCTTTTAAAGCCTTCAACTGATTGGATGTGATTTCCCTCATTGTTGAAGGCAATCTCCTCAATTGATTATACATGTAATCAGCCATATATGCAACCAACTTACTGATGATTTAAGTTCACAAAACCTCCTCACAGTAACAATATGGCCAGTGTTTGACCAAACAACTGGACACAAACACCTGGCCAAGTTGACACATGAATTTAACATTCCCTGCACACAATATCTCTGTCAAAACTACCATTTGTGGACTTACAGAGTACCTTTCTGCTGTCATGATATTCGCTACAGCATTATTTCCAATTAAGGAACTCAGTTCATAGCAAATGAACTGTGGCAATTAGCCCATGCTCATGGAATGTTTTTTTTTTCTTTTTCTTTTTTTACCATGTTTTTCATCACCCTGAATCAGCTGGATTGGTTACATGGTGGAATGGCCTTTTGAAGACTCTATTGTGGTGCCAGCTAGGTGGCAATGCTTAAAAGGTCTGAGGCAATGTTTTCTAGAAGGCTATTTATGCACTAAATCAGCATCCATTTTATGGTGCTGTTTCTTCCATAGTCAGGACTCATGGGTCCAGGAATTAAGGAGTGAAAATGGTTATGGCATCTGTCCCTATCACCCCAAGCCGTCCACTAGTGATATTTTTGCTTCCTGTACCCATGACTTTAAGCTTTTATGGTCTAGAAGCTTTATTCCAAAGAGAGGAGTACTTCTACCAAGAGGCACAACAATGATTCCACTGAACTGGAAGTTAAGACTGCCACCTAATCACTTTGGGCTCCTCAGGACTCTGAATCAATAGACAAAGAAGGGAATTTCTATACTGGCTAGGGTGTTTGATCCTGATTATCAAAATTTGACGGCTACCACATAGTGGAGGTAAGGAAGACTATATATGGAATGTCAGATAAATCTTATGGTATTTCTTAGTACTACCATGCCCTGTAATTAAAATCAGTGGAAACCACAACTCATTTCAGGCCACATTACTAATGGCCCAGACTTTTTGTGAATGATGGTTTGGGTCAACCCAACAGGCAAATAAGCAAGCATGAGATGCTTGGTGAGATTAAAAGGAAAGTGGAATGGGCAGTAGAAGACAGCAGATATAAATACTAGTTACAGCCGTGTGGTCAGTTGCAGAAATAAGGACAATTGGTTTGAGTATTTCTTCCTTATTTTGTTATTAATATACTTGTAAATATATACGTGTATATATGCTTATTTGTGTTTTCCCCTCTCTATTCCCTTATCTAATAACATAAATTGTATTAAGTTTACATTATAGTTTTAAGTTTTAGGATCTCCAGGAGAAGGAGAACATAACCCAAGGGCTTGCATTCTCTTTTGGGGAAAAGGTTAGTACTTATTTTAGGCAGGATAGTGTATCATGTTAGGTAGAAGTATAACTTTGTTTTTGTCTCTATTTTGAGATTAAGTACAGTTTAAGGAGATGTGTATGGGTGCCAAGTTGACAAAAGATGTAGTTATGATTAATTGTTTGTCAACTTGGCTGGGTTATGGTGTCCAAACTGTCCTAGTTATTGCTGTGGAGGCATTTCATAGATGAAATTAGTATCTTACAAGAAGAGTACCCTTGATAATGTGGGTGGCTTTCATCCTTTTGTTCAAGTCTTAGGCACAGTTATTGAGGGTTCCAGAGATCAGGAGGATTTCTGCCTCAAGGTTTCAACATGTATTCTCACCAATATTTCCAGCCTGCTGGTTTCCCCTAAGGAATTTGGTTTAAAGACTTTTAATAACACTCATTGGAATTTCTAGGCTCTGTCCTGCTTTCAGAATTTGAACTTGCCAGATTCTAAAAATTCATGTGCTAATTCCTTATAATAAATATGTCTTAATGTTTGTATACACACACATAGACCCACACGCATTTTGTTGGTTTTCTTTCTCTGGAGATTACTGACTATAACACATATACATCTATAGAGTTGTAAGACCTGGCTTATTTGTGATAGCAGGAATCAGAGAAAAACATGTGTGAGTATATCTTAACAGTGCTGAATCCAGAAAGGAAGAGTTTTTAGAGTATTCTCCTGTAATATGTGGTTTAATTTGGGGGTAAAGGCACCTGGAGGTTGTTGTTATATACTGCTGGTAAACCTTTAGTGAATGCGATATGGCCTACAGTTAATGAGGGAGAGGTGCTAAAATAGCTCTGATAACATGTTGAGTTAGGTATTGGAAGACTCATGGAAATGGGATGCTTTAATGAGCTTATTATTGTGAAATCAGAAAATCTGTTAATTATGTTCATCAGGAGGGTCCAAAAGAAAATCCTTTCACTAAGGCAATAAGGAATACACTGGTGCAGAAGCACAGGTATCTTTGAAAGCTCAGTGGTGGGAGTCTTTTATAGACCAGGATTGGCAGGAGAAATTGCTTCCTGCCAATAACATTGGTAGGATTCCAAAATGGAGACCCTCAATCAACGGAAGCAAAGTGGAATTTAGTACCATAAAATGTAACAAAGCTGGATTGGCAAACTAGGTGCCTTGATCTGCAGAGATATGTGGAAATGGCTAATAACCCATCATTGTTCCTAAGGTCAAAATAGAAGAGCAGCTGACTAGGAGTTTCTTGACTTGTATAGATAGAAAAATAGAGAGCTGGCAAGTAGAAGGGTGATGTCAGACTTAAGTGGAGACATTTGAAGAGCTGCTTCTGGGATGCAACTGGGACCAAATAGAAACTGAGCTTCTGAATATTGGACATCAAGTGGACATGTGAGCAGTACTGTCCATCATGAACTAGAAACTGTCATATCTTCCAAACCTCAAGGTTGGTTGGGTGGAGCCACAGCTAGTCTAGCTGAAAAGAAATAAACATTATGTAAGCAAGTGGCACAGACTTCCATATTATCACCTTATGTTGCATAAGGATGCAATAGGTCTAACTCATCTCAGATCTCAGTCATAAGACATACTCCAAGACTAGCAGAATCTCACTTAATGGAACCTCCCCAGAAGGACTGAGTCCTAATTATCTACAGTGACTCAATAATGTTCATGGATTTTCTTTTCCTCATTCCCAGTTTGTCTCTTCCTTATCCTCCAATGTATTTCCTCAAAAATCTACCTGTGTGCAGGCTCTTGTCATAGGTTCTGCATGTGATGGAAAGCCGCAAAACTTAGTTTTTCAATTCCCATTTATTTCTAGATCTGTAAGGTATGTTTCCCTGTTTCTATTGCTACCTGGGTGTGGGGCCAGAATCTTCACAACCATAAGAAAGTTTCTTAGACTTATAGCCTGAGGCAGTGCTGGAGGTGTGATGGTGAGGTTTTTGCAGGCCAGTAGTGTCTGGCTGTCCTGTTTTCTGGTGCCCTGTGGACTTTCTGCTTCTGGTTCCTTTCTCCTGGAAGACCTTGGAAGAAAGGGCTGGGTGGAATCCAGAAGCATGTGCATCGAGAAGGAAGAGGTTAACAAATATCCACCGTGTAATGCTGAGAGGACTTTGGGAGCAGTGGTTATTTTGGGTTTGCACAAAATAGGAACTTTTTTTAAAGGTCTGACATTAGGCAGGAGAATTCATATAGAGATGGATGAGGAAAGAGTTTGGCGGGAGGATAGATAAGGAATATTGTGATGTAAGTGAAGAAGATGGAAGAGAATTCCCTTTGTCTTCATACACCCCAGCTTTCTCAAGCATTTCCCCCTTCATATACCTTTTCCCACTTCTTTCTTCCACAAACAAACATGCATGCCCAATCACTTCTTTTATCTGGGTGAATAAATTCCTTTAAAACTGGTTTAATTGGCTGAATCTCCATGGATTTAGGAGAGGGTTCCTGTATTGGGGAGAGCAAGAATATTGAGCAAAATGTCAATAGTGGGCATCTCTAGATAAAGGAATTAGGATTACTTATTTTTAATTTTACTTATCTTTTTTCTAATTATTTTATTGTGAAAACTATACATATGTTTTTTAAATTAGGGAACGTATTCTAAGCATTACGAGTTCTTTCCTAATCATGTTACTCTGAATCCCCACTAGGAGAACTATATTTGAAATATACTTGGTTTACACACCTTTGTGTACATTTGTGCCTTGATTTTCTATTTTTTGTGTGTGCTGTGGAAACTTGAACACACAGGGGAACATGTCTCAACAAGAGAGTTTGTGAAAGCCTTCCAAGATGGGGAGGAGAAAAGAAACCTGACAGGAGTGTATTTACTAAGGCTTGGCGGTGGAGATTGTGGATTTTTCTAACCTCCCTTTCCCTCTGCACTAAACACACATACTCACAGTTTATTCATCTGATACGGACAGGCCTCTCCTGAATATTTAAAAATATCATGAATAGTTTTTCCTTTCAATTTCAGTGTGCACCCTTTCACTTGTGAAAATGATTAACCTCCTCAGTTAAAAAAGTTTTTTTTCCAGCTTCTGCAAAAGAGGGACAGAAAGGAGGCAGGAGGAAATTGCACAAGGTGCAAGGAGAGAGATTGTTCTTATACCTGTGGTGCTGTGGAACAGCAGTGTTCACTTCCTTTTACATGAAATGTGGTCTTGAACTTAAAACTCTTGATTTCTGTTTCAAAATGGCAACTGAGAAATGGGGGGAAAGGGCAGGTTATCTGGTGGTCTGGTAGCAGGGGTGTGTCACTGGCTTTAGTTCTGGGGAAGCTGAGCTTCTCCATTCGGACCAGAGGCAGCTATGAGGTGACAGCCGGGCATACCGTATTCCCCAGATGTGCTGCTCTCAAACACCAACTCACGGTAGCATTAATTGGAATGGATGAGAGCTGGTCGGCCTCTCTCTATCAGGCACTGTAGCAGGTCCTGGGAATACAGTCAATTTTAATTTCTTATAGGAGTTTACAGGCAACCGTAATCTGAAGGGAGTTTCTTATTTATCTTTTAATTAGTCATAAATAATAAGCATTCAGCTAGATATCTGTAAATTTCTATGTAAAAATAAGATTAGTGCCATATCACTGATCTTTATATTATAGACGATATAATAAAAATTGTGTGTGCATGTCTGTGTGTGTGTCTGTTTGCTTCTCATAAGGATATCTTACATCATTTGTTAAATATATAGACTCTTGGGCCTAGGAGTCTGGGTTTTAATAATCTCTTCAGCTATTCTTATGTACATCAAAATTTGAAAACCACTCTGAAAAGCATGGGACACCTGTACTTTGTTGAGTTGAAGTTAAAATTTCCATGGTTCATTCACAGCTAAAACACTATAGATCTGGTGCTTTTGAATTGTTTCCAGTAACTTTCATGCCATCCAACAGCTTCCTTTAACCTTCACTTTAAAGAGGAGACTAGACAATACTAGTAATTATAATGAGGCTGTTATGGGTTCATGTTTTACCTCCATATTCATTGCTTCCCACAGCCTGAAAAATCAGACAGAGGAAGTCGTTGCGGGAGCAGCGTTTGAATGAATGTTTTTTTCTGATTAAAAATTTATTTGTATATCTTACTTCTTAATAATTTGTAGTTTATAGATTGTGTTGAAATGCATTTCCCAATATAAATTTCATTGCAATTATTGTAACTAATCTCCATCTAATTTAACAAATATTAACTGAAAATCTATTTTGTGCTACATACCATGCTAAAATACAGGTTTATATTATCTCATCTAATTGTCAAAATACCCGCTACTTTGGATCTGTAATTTTATTCTTAAAGGGTAATTTTATTACCCTTATAATTACCCTATGAATCTTAAGTTTAGCTTAGTGAGGCTTCTTGTTTAAGGCTAGTCAAATAGTAAATGATGGAACTGGTATTTTTGAAGGTATTAGATACGTCTTAAACATTTAGCCTATAAATATAAAAGCCAGCATTTAATAATTATGAACATAATGTTATGTTTCTATAGTTTTATTATGAAAAAATAGACAATTATCATTGAAAAGCATTTTAAGAAAATGGCAATAAAAACTGTGCCAGACACCCATGGGATAACTTTTCTTTTAATACTTTGTTTTTAAATTAAACTTTTACTTTGATATGGCCTCTGGTGATATTTTGCCTTTTCCTCTCACTACACATATATACCTCTCTATATATGCGTTCTTTTATTCTTTTTCTTATTTTCATTCCTATTTCTGTTCTTATTCCTACTCTTATTCTCTTATTCTTATTCCTACTTCTCTTATTCCAATTCCTGTTCTTATTCACATTCTCTTTGTTGAAGGTAAAAGAGAGGAGCCCTGCTGCACCCAGGGTAGAAGAGCATGACAATGCCTGTCACCAGGACAGTTGTCCAGGGTCTCTGCCTTCTCTGTCTGATGCAGGTGTTGGGGTCTCCAACAAAAGCATGACTCACAATGGCACTGGGAGAAACAATACACAACACATACATGCACATACACAACAGGCAAAGCAGCTCAGCTGCATTAGCGGGAGTAGGTCTCCATGGTCAGTGGGTCTTGTTCCATAGGCAATGCAAGAAGGTGGTATGAGTGCACCCATAAAATGAAGGACCCTGCCTGCTTCCCACTGGGAACAGATGTAGCAGTGCAGGTGGTCCAGGTGTCATAAAAGGTACACACTTAGCCAAGTAAAATCCAGGGAATGTTCGAATACACTCAGGGCAAAAGGGAAAGAATGTGCTGGCAGGCCACTATCTGCTAGATGTGTCTTATATCAAGATCCCCTAAAAAGAGGGTCAACTCACATTCATCTTCTGTTCTAAATGCCAGGCTGACACGTCTGGACCTGTCACAGGGCTTATTTATGGGTTCCAGGGAAAGGTCATGCTTGCACAGTCCCTTACCACATTCATTCTCATTCTTGCTCTTATTTTGTCATTTTTGGAAGTAAGTTGTAGAGAACTTGACCTTTTTCAGAAAGTACTTGAGTCTTTATCTCTGAAGATTCAGGATACTCTTCTGTCTTTCCTTCTTGTAAGGAAGCCCATTTTCTTTGGCTCTACCTCATTCCTGCACAGACAATCCTTCCTCTATGTCTTGGTCCTATTCTTATTACTTTGTAATCTGTAGATAAAAGAGAAGCTCATCAGGTCACACTAATGCATTAGAGAGCACATTTTATGATATGGTGGTCACTAGAAAGGTACTCCAGGTTATTTATCCAAGGGATTTATAGGGTAATCATTGTATTTAAGGAAAATTATTCTGACAGGTAAGTAGTTGCAGTAACATGACACAGTAATATGGATTGTCCAGGTTTTTAATCCTGGCTCTAAGCCTCATTCATTTACCATTGGGAAACCCATTTATCTCATTTTCAAAGTGAGTATAATAATCCATAACTTTCAGGTTTATGTAATTATCAATGAGTTCAGATATGTAAGGCCTGAATTACAGGTTTTGGCATATTGCAGGCCCTCAATGCATAATAAGTATTGCTTGAATTATATTATCATTATGGTAGTAATAGTATTCTGTTTTTCATTACTAATGTCATCAGAAATTTGGAGAATGATGGGGGAGACATGCCACTGTCTGCTAATGTCAGTTTACATTTTGTGCTCTAGAAAAGCACATAAGTCCCATGATCCCTAAGATGATGTACCCATGCCTTGGATCCCCATGAGGAAGAGAAGGACTGTGTGATCTCATTTCCACTGAGAAGCTCTTCTGGGTTTGTCGGCCTCCATGGCATCTGTACCAACCACCATGATGTCTCCCATTTGTCTGGTGGGAAAACAAGAACAAGCAGCTATTGGGAAACCAACAAGCTATACAGATTCTTGACAAGATTTCTCAGCCTGTGGTGTTGGTGGCCATTGTAGGACAGTATTGTACAGGAAAATCCTACTTGATGACTTGTCTGGCAGGAAAACAATGTCTAAGTGTTTTCTTGGGGTAGGGGCCATTTGCTTGATTCTAGCTTTATCTCAGCTTCTTAATATTTCTCTAGGGATACATGAACTGAGAAGCCAACTTCTCTAAATAAACTAAACTACTTCTTACCAACAAATCGCTATTTTACTGTAATCTCTTCAAATATTATTTGGTTTCCTCCTATTAAGGAAAATTTCTCCTAGTAGTGCTAAGAATCCCAACCTTTTCTAACATGTTTAAGGACTGAGCAATTGCAATTTTGCTCCCTCTCTTTGGTAAGCTGCTTTGCTTTCTTTATGGACTATTCCCATTAACATGCCAACGTGCTTGAATATCTCTGATTGCGGCTACCAATGCCCATTTTTCTTTCTTTCTTTCTTTCTTTTTTATTTTTTACTGTTTTTTCAAAGCAAAACTAATATTGTCTCAATTTCCATTTTCCACTTCTTCCCTTCATTAGTCTCCAATCCACTCCTTGTTGACTCTGAACTCCACCCTTCTTTGATCTGCTCTCGTTAATGGTTACCAAAGGCCTTCGTTTTGTCTCGTATGGTAGATTCCTCTTTGTCTCTATCTTGAGCCCTTGCTCAGCAATATTCTCACAGATTATATCACCCTGCAACTTGAAATAGATGACACAGAAAATAGGATGTCCTTGATGAAATGGGAAAAGAGCCTTTATCTATGGGATACCTACAATTCTAGAAGTCTGACATTGAAGTCTTTGGGCTTCCTTGACTATCTTCTGTCACTGTAGATTACTTTCTCCCCTTCCCTTGCAGGTTTCTATATGTGCTTCATGGTACATTTTGAAAACAAAAGCATTTGGATAACGTATGTACCACATCCTTCCAGGGTAAATCACAGCCTGGTTCTTCCTGGTCTCCAGAAGGCCTTGGAGATGAGGTAAAGGTCAGCACAGAGTCCTTTTATTTTAGAATTTTTCCCTATATCTTCTTTGTTAAAATTTTTTTCAAGGAGAAGTTGTAGGTTTACAGAACAATCATGCATAAAATACAAGATTCCCATATCCCACCCTGTTATTAACACCTTGCATTGGTTACAATTGATGGAAGCACATTTTTATAATTCTACTATTAATTATGCTCCGTGACCTAACTTAGGGTTCACTGTTTGTGTAGTGCAGTTCTGTGGATTAAAAAAAAATTTATTCGATTATCATGCATACAATCTAAAAGTTTCCCCATTTGACAACATTCAGATATATATTTCAGTGCTATTAATTCTATTAATTATGTTCACAGTGTTGTGCTGCGATCACCACCGTGATACTACCAAAACACTTCCATTATTCTAAATAGGACTTTTGTACATCTGAAGCCTTAACTTTCTTTTTTTTTTAATAGTTTTTATTGTTAAATATAATGTATACAATATAATGATTCATTTGTTAAATCCTATCTTCTCTATTATAGCTTCTCCTTCTTCTTTGATCCTTCTCCAAATCTTTAGGGGTATTTGGACTATACCCATTCTAACTTTTTCTTGTTGGAGAGGAGTGTCAATAATATAGGGTAGTAGGATGAAACTAGCTGATGTTCTTGGAGAGTCTGGCTCCTCTGGGTTTCAGGACTTATCTGGCCTACTGTGGTAGTTAGATTCAGTTGTCAACTTGGCCAGGTTCTGTTCATGTTCTGTTGCTGTGGACATGAGCCAACGGTACGTGAACCTCATCTATTGCTGATTACATCTGCAGTTGGCTAAGAGGCATGCCTACTGCAATGAATGGCGTTTGAGTTAATTGGCTGGTGCTTAAATGAGAGAGCTCAATGTAGCACAGCCCAAGCAGCTTGGCATACCTCATCTTAGCACTTGCAGCTCAGCCCTGGCCTTTGGGGATGCAGAAAGGAATCACCCCAGGGAAAAACTTTGGAACCCAGAGGCCTGGAGGGAAGGCCAGCAGAGACACCCTATGCCTTCCCACGTAAGAAAGAACCTCAGTCGAGAGTTAGCGGCCTTTCCTCTGAAGAACTAACAAAATAAATCCCCTTTTATTGAAAGCCAATCAATCTGTCTCTGATGTGTTGTATTCCAGCAGCTAGCAAACTAGAACAGATTTGGT
>PVIY010061375.1:0-11266 GCA_004026745.1 Myrmecophaga tridactyla | reverse complement strand
AATTCCAGAATCATACATTTAACTGCACACTCTGATGGCATCCCACACTTGACAAGTTCAAGGCACACTTAGTGATTCCTCCATACCCAAGGCCAAATTCCAGTCTCTTCTTTTCCTTTAACATGTGGTACCATTAAAGACACATTTGCTCCAGCCACAAATGCTGGATTCATCCTAGAACCATGCCTTTTCCTTACATCCCATATCCTATCCATCATTCTGTAACACCTGTAACATGTGCATTGGAATCAGCACATTCTTTATAAAATAAAATGAAACTTCACTATGCCAGATATATATCTTCATATATCCTTAGTGGAACAAGCCTGCGTGTCATGAAGTCACATCTTTTCTTCAAGCAGATCATAGTTTTGGGTTTTAAAAACAGGTCAGAGGGTGGACCATGGTGGCTTCAGCAGGCAGAGTTCTCGCCTGCCATGCCAAAGACCCAGGCTCAATTCCCAGTGACTGCCCATGCAAAAAAAAAAAAATAGGCCAGAGATACTTTTTTAGTTTTCTACATATTTTTACTACATTCTAGTATTCATTTTCTTTTTTAATGTTCTATCATAAAAATTTTATAAAGTATATATTTAACTTTGTGGAATTTTTTTCCTTTAGAAAACACAAAATATATCTTGAGTGTTTTTTCTGCTTTTTAAATTTAAATTAATTTTTTTGTTTTACCAAAAATTATCTCCTTTGCTAAAATTTGTTTTACATGCAATGAAAAGAGTATTAAGGTATAATCTATTTTCTAATTATTTTAAGTGAACATAAATGGAAAATGTATCAATACCTATATTAAAATTTTTAAACACAAATACAGTAAGAAAAAATATCAATTAAAACCTGAAAATAGTTTTCAGAGACTGAAAGGACTTGAAATTATAATTAATCTGGACCATTTACAAAGGCATTGCTTATAGTGAGTGTAAATCCTTTTTTCTCCTAGGCAATTATTTCTTCAAATATTTACTGCGTATTTAGCAAAAGAAAATACCAAATGCACTGAAATAGCAACAGTAAACATTCTAGGGTCTGTTTTCAGGGAAGTCATAAGAAATTTGTAGTCATTGAAAATACAGAATAATAAATTAAACCGCATTTTATTTTTATAATTTTATTAAGTATGCCTAATCATATGACAGAAAAATTTATGGGAGAAAAAGTGTGATTTCTTTCTCTCCTCCAAAAATCTTAGGAAAGACTATGCAGCAGAATGAACCTGAATTTGAAAAGATTTTTGTGATTGGTCGCAGCCCACAGAACTTCTGTGAGTGCAATTGCTCTAGTTTTTTTCCAAATCTTTCGGAGAATTTAGAGCCTCTTAGAAACCTGCAGTCGTGACTGGTGGTGATACTCTGAGTGCTTTTCAGGTTAAACCAGGCGCAGGCCCCCTCAGCTGAGAATCAGAGAAGGCGGGGCGCAGGGACGTGGCTCCCCATAGTTGCACACACAATCCTGCAGGGTAATGGGGCGCCGGAGGAGCGCCTCACGCCCCAGGGATGGGGGTCATTCTCCAGGACCAGGGAAAGGGAAGGTGTTGTTTGTCACCTAGCAATGTTGTGTTTGCTCTTCTTGACTCTTGGAAGAAGAGAGCTAGTTCCTCACGCATCGTCCAGAGGCCATCCCTGGGTGTGCAGTGGCGGTCACAGTCCGAGCAAGCACCAACAGGCACGCTGTCTAGCGCAGTGGAAGAGCCACTCCTCACCGAGAGCCTGGAAGGACAGCATGGCCGTCTCTCTAGGCTGCAGAACGTCGGGTAATGGAGTGGGGGGCTGCTTTTCCCAGAAATGATGCATTTTGTTTGCAACCTCTGTTGTCATGATTTACCAATCTTTGAAATGGTTTCAACAGATGATTTAGGAATATCCAGTGCACTGAATTTTCCAAATAAAGTTTCCTTTTCATAGTATGGAATGTCTTTTTCCCAATGCTGACAAAACTTATTTTTTTTTCTTTTAAATTTGCATATGGGCAGGAGGCACCAGGGATCGAACTCTAGACCTCCAGCACGGCAGGTCGGAGCTCTGCCTGCTGAGCCATGGCAGCTGCCCCTGACAAAACTTATTTAAATAGTGAATGCACAACAAAGATTCCTGTTCTCCGGTGGTGTTAGGTTGACTGAGGTTTTAGACCCTGGCCAATCCGTTCTGAACGTTAAAACAGGCATATTTACCCATAAAATTGGCTTAGAAGGTCGATTTACTGACCTTAAATTTAATGACCTTTCAGTGTAACATGGAACTGCCCCTAATTGATGAAATGTGAGTGTGTCCCTGCCTGAATATGTTTGCTATGAATACATCATAATATGTCTAAACCCAGAGGATTGAGAAGAGGCACCCTTAGCCTCCTAGCCGCAGAGTAAAGTTGAATGTGGGTATCTGTGGGTACCTGACGCTCAGACTCAGCTGTGCCTCTGTCAGTCAGGGTCTGTTCACTCAGCCGTTCACACTTATTTGCCTGCCGTGCTTGTTTCAATATGCAGCTGACAGACGATACCAGGGGCCTAACACGAGCAAATGCCAGGGGACGTCGTGAGTGGAAGATGATGACAATTGAGTGAGTTACAGTTTTCAGTGGTCTGCCTTACTCAGCTGAGGGCTGTGATCTCATCTTTTTCTACTTTTCATGCTTGAGACAAGCCCCCTCCCTAGGTGATGAGGTTTAAGTTATACTCAGTCTATTAGTAAATGCAGTTTCTGTCACACAAAATCACTGTTTTCCCTTCCCTTTTACGCTCTAGCTCCTGAATTAAAGAAGGTCAATAAGATATGTGACCCATGACAAATGCTGGCATCTACCTGTAGTTGCATACAGAAGAGTGCTCAAAAAATTATTGCTGTTTTCTTTCCCTGCTTGGTATATATGTTATATTACACAATAAAAAATAGTTTAAAAAAATAAGATATGTGAATAGACGTCTCCCTTTGTGCAGATTTAAGGAGGGCTCTTCTTGTAAAATGTTTATCAGTTAGAAAAACAATAAACACATTTAAGGCTGCACATGTCCTGGAATTGTTTTTCTGTGGTGTACAGACAAATGTTGTATTCAGTGCCACCACAGTTGAAGGGGATATATGAGAATAAAATTTTCAGAGAGGTGAAAAGTAACCTGTCAGGTAATATGACATTTCCAAAAAAGTATCAAAAATTGATATGACCAGACCTGTTTCTTGATTTCTGAACATGGAAAACTGAACCCAATTTTAACAAATTCTTGAAACTATTCAATTCTGTCAGTTTTTTAACTTTTTAACTTTCTTTCATTTCCAGTGTCAGCTTTCATTTTTATTTCCATTTTGCTTCAGTCCATAGTTCTAGTGCTCCCTCATGTTGTATAGTTTGCCTACCTAATTTTCTATGAAACTTCCTGAAGAAGCTAAACAATAATGCAGATTTGAGTGAATTAGGGAATTAGGCCATAGAGGTAAACCAAAGAGTAGTGTGTGTGCACATCTGTGCGCATGTGTGCTGCTGTGTGTGTGCATGTGCACACGTGTTTGCATGTGTGCGGATGCATGCATGCCTGTATTTGTGCTTTCATGTGTGCGCATGTGTGTGCATGTCTGTGCGCATGTGTGCTTCTGTGTGTGTGTGCATATGTGCATGCATGTGTGTGGGCGTGTGCATGGGCATGTGTATGCACATCTGTGTGCACGTGTGCTTCTGTGTGCATGCATGTGCATATGTGCATGCATGTGTGTGGGCGTGTGTATGGGAATGCGTGTGCACATGTGTGCTTCTGTGTGCATGCATGTGCATATGTGTATGCATGTGTGTGGGCGTGTGTATGGGCATGCGTATGCACATCTGTGCGCATGTGTGCTTCTGTGTGCATGCAAGTGCATACGTATATGCATGTGTGTGGGCGTGTGCATGGGCATGCGTATGCACATCTGTGTGCATGTGTGCTTCTGTGTGCATGCAAGTGCATACGTGTATGCATGTGTGGGGGCGTGTGCATGGGCATGCGTATGCACATCTTTGCGCATGTGTGCATCTGTGTGCATGCATGTATGCCTGTGCATTTGTGCAGAGGCCTTGGAACAGCTATCAAGTTTTCTGTGGTCGCATTTTTGGCTTTCTTTTGGGTTTTGGCTGTGTTCTAGAAGGTGGTGTTTGCCTAGAGGCAGAGTTTCTCATAACTGGGATATTATTATTAAAACTTTGCTTTTTATTCCTTAAATAATTTCCTAAACAAAGAGACAAGCTACCGTGAAGCTGCAAAAGAGTTTTCAGAGCACTTAGATGTCAGTCTTGCAAGTCAAAATACCACCTGCAGCAAAAGCAGAGAAACCCCCTCTCTTTGCCTTTAAAATTCATGAAATGACAGAAAAATTAAGTAGCACCATAAATCAAATAATATATAAATATCATTTAGGCCAACCCTCTACTTGACTTCTAAGTCTTTTAAAGTCTAAGTGATTTTATAATAGCTGATTTTATGCAAAGTTATTCCAAAATGTTACTTTTATATACAACTTAAAAAATATCCATCCACAGGAAATCTGAGAGGCTAATTTATAGGGCTAGCTGGCCCAAGTTATTTAGATACGCTGCAGTTCTTAAATATTGGCATACATGAACCTGGCATACATAGGAAGTGGTGTGAAGAGCAGATACTTGTAATAACGCTGGTCCTAGATGTAGGAACTTAATTTTAATGAGTAGCACTGGT
Organism: Myrmecophaga tridactyla; assembly: GCA_004026745.1. Classification (NCBI taxonomy): domain Eukaryota; kingdom Metazoa; phylum Chordata; class Mammalia; order Pilosa; family Myrmecophagidae; genus Myrmecophaga; species Myrmecophaga tridactyla. Next base: position 6,579 of record PVIY010061375.1, on the reverse strand, counting down.
GGTTCGGCTGCAGGCTATTCCTGGAGCACACTTCAGAGCAGCCTGGGATAGCTGCGCTATGGACGGGCGTGCAGAGTCCAGAGAGACACCGAGCAGCATCAGCTGAGGGCCTGTTAGAAATCTGGGGTCTCGGGTCCTGTGGTGGTTAGTTGTTTGCGCCAACACCTGTTCTTAGTGTCCGCCTGCTCTCCCGTGGGTGTGAAACCCTGGTAAGTGGAATCGCCTCAAGATGTTTTATAGTTAAGGTGTGCACAAGTGGTTAAAACTGCCCCTTAATACAAATTGCAGGAGTCCTTTGTAAGCAGAAGAAATTAGACACAGTCAGAGAGAGCAGCAGGGAGGAGCTGGAAGCTGAAGTCAGGTGAAACCTGAAGAGATGGGAGAGGACGTTGCACATGATGGGAAAGCCAAGGAGACTGAGGGAGGAAGCAAGCCTTCCAGGCTCTGGAACCAAGAGACAAAGAATTATCTTCAACCCACTGGGAGGTGTTTGTTACAGCAGCCTGGAAAAGTAAGACCAAGAACCCGCATTGTAACTAGACCCCCCGATGTAACTAGATCATATCCAATGATTCATATGGATACTAAAATGAGAAAAGTGCTATGATTTGTGGAGGAGAACCTATTATTTGTGAAAATCTACATCAGAGACTCAGCGTATGTTTAGACTCCAATCGTGTTGGGGTCTAAACATACATAGAGACCTGAGCATGTCAGAGCAAGGGAAGTGCCGTCACTTTGGTGTGGCATCAGTACTGATATTAGAAGAAAAGCAATCTGCAAAGCCGCTGATTTTGGTCTACAGAGATGTATTTGCTAGAGGCAGAGATTCTCATAAATGGTATATTATTGATCAACCCCACACTGTCTATAACAGAGTTCTATTTGAAGAATGGATCACGGCTTTCATATGTGCAAAAGGGACGTTATTTAATGCAGGTAATTCTGCCCTTTGCCTTCTCACTCCATCTTCAATCAAAAGGAGCAAAGGACTGGCTTGATATTTTTAAATAATTTTTACTGGTACTGCAAGACAGCCATAGTGGAAGGGATTTCCAGCAGGAATTTTTGAAAATCCAAAAATGACCTGTAGAAACAAGCACTTGTTATCACCCCGCTTTAAATTCCCTTTTTTCTCTATGTTGGCATTTACCACGCCCAGCGCTGGGCAGGCAAACGGTGCTGCAAGGGGCACTTTGCTCTCTTCCCTTGGAAAGGTCCACTCTGGACAGGATGCTCTTAGAGGATAAAGGTACATAGAGCAATGGTGCCAATGTTGAGAGGTTTTACATGTACTGAAATCAGATTCTCCTCTCCCATATGGTCAGCCTAAACGCTGGAGAATTCCACCAGACATGACTGAGTGATGAAATACATATATAAATAATATCTTTTCTTTGTTACAAAATGTTGCAACAAATATTGTTAGTTAGTTACTCCTTAAGTGGAGCAATAAGATGAAGTGGTATTGCTATTTGCTTTTTTAGAGAAGATAATCCAAATAAAAATGATTAAAATGCTTAAAATTAGCTAGAAATTAGTATAAATCTGTTTCATAGAATTCATATTATTGGGCTTTGGGTTGTTCTTTTTTCACAGATTTTATGACTTATGCTAATATCTCATATTATAGATGATTCATAATTCTCACTTTCTACTTAGTTTGTCAAAACTACCCCAGAGTATTTTGGTTACAGTTGTTGGTCCTTAGCTGCGGTTGTACAGTGTGGAGCTTAAATGGACTGTTTCTTGGGTTCAGACAGGGGTCCAAGCAGCAGTATTTCTTAAATTCCACCCCAGGTAATTCTAATGTTAAGTTACATTCAAGAACCTCAGAGTGAGATGAAATTTTTGTTTCACAGACACTTTAATTTGTATAGTCAAATTTTTGATTAATAAACCTTAAAAATAGAGCATACACATGTGAGGATGATAGAGGGAGGAGGGCTGGGGACATAAATGAAATCAGAAAGAAATATAGATGTTAAAGATTGAGATGGTATAATCAAGGAATGCCTAGAGTGTACAGTAATAGTGAAATGTACAATGTACAAATTTTAAAAATGTTTTTGCATGAGGAAGAACAAAGGAATGTCATTATTGCAGGGTGCTGAAAATAGACGGTAATTAATATTTTAAAATGTCACCTTAAAGGTGAGACTAGAGCAAAAAATGTTTATTTGTAACAAGATTTATATTTTGACTAGTGCATTTCCTAATATAACTTATGTAGATAGTTTGATTGAACGCCATAAGTACTTGGAATCTCAGGTAGGACATGAGATTTTGTTGGTTTGTCCAGAGTGATGCCCCAATGAATCCCAGAGTGATTCGATCAGTGAGTGGAAAAGTATTTGCAAATCCCCCTTTGGGGAATGGTGAGGATGGGGAGAAATTCAACTTCCCCAAGTTGAATTCTTGATATTCTCACAAGCAGTGTGGACAACCAAAGCTGTAGGCTGAGCCCCCAGTCTTGGGGTTTGTTCATATGAAACTTAACCCCACAAGGGATAGGTCAAGTCTACTTAAAATTTAGGCCTAAGAGTCACCCCCAAGAGAGCCTCTTTTGTTGCTCAGGTGTGGGCTCTCTCTCCAGCCAACACGATGAGCAGTCTCACCACCCTCCCCCTCTCTGCGTGGGACATGACTTCCAGGGGTGTGGACTTTCCTGGCAATGTGGAACAGAGATCCTGGAATGAGCTGAGACTCAGCATCAAGGGATTGAGAAAAACCCTAGAATGAGCTGAGAATTAACGTCAAGGGATTGAGAGAACCTTCTCAACCAAAAGGGGGAAGAGTGAAATGAGACTTAGTGTCAATGGCTGAGAGATTCCAAACAGAGTCGAGAGGTTATCCTGGAGGTTATTCTTACACATTAAGTAGATATCTGTTGTTCAAGATGTAATGGAGAGGCTGGAGGGAACTGCCTGAAAATGTAGAGCTGTGTTCCAGTAGCCATGTTTCTTGATGATGATTGAACAATGATAGAGCTTTCACAATGTGACTCTGTGATTGTGAAAACCTTGTGTCTGATGCTCCTTTTATCTACCATATCAACAGACGAGTAGAACATATGGAATAAAAATAAATTTTTTAGAGGGAACAAATGTTAAAATAAATTTAGTTTGAAATGATAGTGATAAATGAAAGCGAGGGATAAGGGGTATGGTATGTATAACTTTTTTTCTCTATTATCGTTTTATTTCTTTTTCTGTTGTCTTTTTATTTCTTTTCCTGAATCGATGCAAATGTTCTAAGAAATGATGAATATGCAACTATGTGTTGATATTAAGAATTACTGATTATATATAGAATGGAATGATATGTTAATGTTTTTGTTTGTTTGTCATTAATTTTTTAAATTAATAAATAAATAATAGAGCATATATTTGTTATGCTTAGCTTTATATATAATAAATTAGGCATATTTGATAGGATTTGTAATTGTTTTTGAAAATTGTTATAAATATCCTCAATATTCAAATTTTTATTTCTCCTAAAACATATTTTATGGTATGCTTCAAACTTAGACTTAAGTTATCATTCTCTCATCTTTGAAACAAAAAGGAAATCTATGGCAAAGAAAGACAACAGAATTTCCACAAAAAACGTATTTTCCGAAAATAATTAAGAAGTAGAGAAAATAGAAAACAATTTATGTTAGTAGCTTTTAGAGACACTTTGATTCCTTTCAGATCCTGAACAAGCAATTAATTATGACTGAATTTTCAGTACCCGTTTTATTATGCTGAGATGGATATTTCATTTTCATGGCTTCTTGCCAGGTTCAGAAATACCCTAAAATATTAAGACACGTCATTCTGGAACATAAAGCAAACAACAAAGACTATATAGCATAAAGTTGGACACTTGTCTAGGTATATTTGAATAGACAAACTGAGAGATGTTTTCCTACATTTTAAACATTTTTCATGTAAAATAAATAAATAAAATTAGTTGCATTTTGCTAACAATACTTAAAGTGGAATAGAAAAAAGCATATATGATTTTTAAATAATATTTTTCTCTAATTGGAAACTAAATATATATTTGTTGTAGGATATTTGGAAACTATTGAAAGGGTAAGGAAGAAAACGGGAATCTCACGTGGCTGCCCTGCACTAGAGGGAGGGCTTCCTTTCTAGATAATTAGGATTTCTCCTCTGTTGACGAGGGCTAGTTGGAGTTGGGGGTAGAATGCTTATTATCCCTTGGCCATCCAAAACATGACAGGAAAAAGTCAGAAAGTCATATGCAAGACAATTCAAAAGAGGAAAATAAAAAGAACTGTTTTCAAGACCTCATTTTGCTATCAGGTATAAATAGCATTTTGCTATCAGAAAGAAATTGTGGCTACCATTTATAACACATGAAATGCTTATTCCATGGCAAACATTGGGCAATATGCTGTATGTATGTGATTTTACTTAATTCTCAAACCTTCACTGAGACTAAGAGAAAACCACGCTGAGATTTATGTAGTCTTCCTGAGATTGTGGACCTGTAAATGGCGAAGCCCACATGGAAATGCATGTGGCTATTCCTCCAAAACCCGTGATTAAAGTTCAACACTATTTCCTTCACGTGGCGCAATACCCGTGAAAAATAGTCATGAATTTGCCTTCCTTCTTCCTTCCATTCTTCCATCTCTAATTACATACCTACCTACTACATACTGAGAGAAACATACACCTAAAAACACAGCTTTTCTTAGAAAACAAAATTAAGTTCGGTTAAGTATCTTTACAGTAGCTTTGGAATGTCAATATGACATTCAGTGAATGAATTGCAACCAAAAGTTATTTGTACTTTGTGGTATATTTTAAAGATACATTTCAATTTGCAAATGAAGGACTGAGGAGACAAATAGGACACAAAGCATAGCAGGACACTGAGTTCTACTTGTTAAAATAAGTGAAGAACTTCTTAAGAGTAGAAATAACTAATTGTCTATTTTACATAATCTAATCACACCTCTGTAGTGTGATTCCAGCCCTTACCATATTGAAATCTACAACTCTTGAGTAAGCACCTGCAATGCAGTGCTGACGTAAGTACCTGTTAAGAAGCAGCTATATCTTAAATTGCACTGCTATGTGTGTCACCAGTGTTTGCACTGCTATGTGTGTCACCAGGGGAACATTGCCCTAAAGGGTTTGGTGGGAATGACGTGTTAAAGCAGAAGTGGCTATGCCAACTCTTGGAACATCACTCCTGGAATATTACTTTCAGGTTTTGAACACCTATTCCAAAAAGGAAAGCTAAAGCAAAGGAAGAGGGAGTTGATCTGAAGTTAAAGTTTTAGACAAAACTCCTGATGGGCACTCTCCCTGTTCAAAGCATTCTAAAGGGAAACATATTCCACGGCTCAACTGTACAGTAAAGCTCTTAAACCTTGTCTATTCACTTTATTCCTAGAAGTGCTATAGTTCTGGCTGCTATTGTAAATTGTTTTTTTTTCTAAATTGGAATTTATAACTCCTATTGCTGAAGTATAGATGAGTATCAGTCTTTTGTTCATTGATCTCATCTCAAATCTCAACTTGCTTAACTCCCTTATGAGTTCTAGTCTTTTAGGTATATATTAAAGAATTTTATGTGCATCAATTATGTCAATGGCAGGAAATGTCAGTGTTGGTTTTCCTTTTCCACAGTAATGAAGTTTATATAATTTCCTTTCTTACTGCATTTCCGGGATCTCCTGTGACATGTTGAAAGAGGCAGTGATGGTGGCACCCTGTGTGGCTTCAGACATTAAATAACCTGTAGTGCCTCGGAAGTGCTTTCACAAGGAGAGAGGAGCCAAGCGTGCTCATGTTGGTGGAGGCTTGAGTAAGAGGATCTGCAGAACTGACTATCAGATTTGGAGAAATGAAGCTAACTAGTGACCCTGGCGAGAGCAGCTTGGAGGCGTGGTGGAGACACAGCCCACAGGCTGGGGTGCATGACAGCTGCGGCACTGAGCCAGTAACAATGGACTAATAAGAAATGTTTGTCAGAGCCAGAGGTGGAAAAGTAATCGAAGCACTTTCTTTTTGCCTTTAAGATAGAAGATAGTAGGACATAACTGTGCACTAATGGGAATAATTCAATAGAGAGGGAAAATTGATGAGGCAGGAGAGAAAGACCATAATTAAAAATGCCAAGACCTTGAAAAGGTCTTTTTGTCCTGTTGAAAAGACAAAAAGTAATGTCATACAGCACACATGTGGGAGGGCTAGTCCTTCATGGGGCAGAGCCGTTAGAGAAGAAGAGAAGCAGAACATACGGTATAAATGTAGGTAATTTGTTAGTTTCGGTAAGGCCATGAGATAAATCGAATTCATAGGAGAATGAATTTGCTGAAGGTTGGAAGGGCTTAGCGGAAGGGTTTACGGGTGGGATGGCGGCTGACACTGGTGGTGTAGACAGGATGATTCTGCAGATGGCGGCCTGCGGGGCTCTGGGGACTGGGGGCGACTGGAGCTCAAGGGAGCAAAGTCCCGGCTCCCAGTATTGGAGGATGAGGACATTTTTCGGGATGCAGGAAGTGGTATAAGGAAAACAGAAATTTCCCAGCCAGCCGTTCCTGTGCTGAGA
>PVIY010061374.1:0-11268 GCA_004026745.1 Myrmecophaga tridactyla | reverse complement strand
AACTAATCTAACAGGATCTACATATCATATTAAAACTGATAAATGAGTTTGGAAAGCTTGTGGACTACAGAGTCAATATGTAAAAATCAGTTTTATTTCTACATACCAGTAACAAACTTCAAAAAGTGGCAAAAATAATAATCTATGATATTAGAAGTCAGGAATGATAAGGGAAGAGAAACTTGTTATTGGGGATAGGAAAACCACAAAGGATGGTGGTTTGGGGTTTTGACAATATTCTATTTCTTGAACTGTAAATGTGGTTATATTGGTGTCAGCTTTGATAGTTCTTTGGATTGTACATTCATATAAAATATGTTCACTTTTATGTATATCTATTGTGCTTCAACTAAAAAATATGCTAGAATCAATTTTCAAATCAGTATGTGCATTATTTTTATATTACCTGCCTGTATATGCATAGAATATCTAGATGTAGAACATGGCTGATAAAAATGATTATGTTTGAGAATAATGTAGCTGCAAGACTGAGCTGTGAGGATGTAGTTAACACTGTATATATTTTACTGTCCAATATCTGTGAAAACCCCAACATTTTTGCAATTTCCTACCTTACGTGTCACACTAGATAATTGGCCTGTCCAGATTTAAGGGTCGTATTATGTTCATTTCCAATTTAGACTCTCAGTCATCTTGGAGAATATGTTAGCCATCTGATGTTTTAAATACATTCTATGTCTCCATTAACAGCCCCGGCACTGTCTGTGTTTGCAACCTAAAAACGATAATGAGAGAAACTACTGTTTAATAGAATCTCAAAGTGCATATGATACTCATCGTATATATCTTTATTGACAATATTTGTATAGTACATATAATTTTTAAAGAGAACTAAAATAGAAATGTTAATTCAGAACAGAGATAAGGAGTTAAAAATGGAGTATAATCAATTGCATTGTAATATATATCAGTACCACAATTTTTTCCCACTCAAATGAAAATATTGAATCAGACAAATTTCTCCTAATGATTCAGTGACAAATTAATAGTTGTTAACACAAAGAAACACTATAATGAACTACAACGATGGGATAGGGGTGGAATTCCGACTTGTGGTTTCAGTAGCACCTCAGATTTTGTCAACGTGATTTTTAAATAGCATTTTAATATTCTGAAACTCAGCATTTCCTTTTAAAAAATACAGTAATCATAATTACCAGCCTCATCAGGGTCTTACCTAGTTGATTAAACTTTGTTGAAAGGTCTAGCGGGGATTTTCAAGCTGCTCAGTTGTCTAATAAGCTTGTAATAAGTGACTCCCGCCACTCGCAATACAAGCAGTTCAGAGACATAAGGGACCTAGTAAGGGGATGGTATTAAAAAGTGTCTGGTGAACTTTTTAATTAAAAGAAAAAAAAATCTATGATACAGTCAAGATATGAATATTTTAAAAAGACTGCCACCTTTATTTCATTTCAAAACAAGTCATCTATAGATGAAATGTGAGGATTTCCATGGTTATGCATTTTATTAATAATTATTTTTGAACAAATACAAAATGACCTGGAAACACAGTTGTTCTTTTCTATATCAGGGGTAAGCAATAAAATAAAAATCAGAGTGAAGCAAGGAAGAAAAACCTGTTATTGTCCTGCTTTCAACTAGGGTAGCATTTAAACAATAGGAATGGAAAACACCCTAAAGCACAGCCATCCCCACAACATATTCCAAAATGTTGAAACCCTTTATTACAAAAATCTTTCCCTAAAAATCAAATCACATTATGCTAAATTAAATATATTTATATTTGCTGTTGCTATTTCTTAAATTTTATGCCAATATACCCCTTCCAATGTCTACCTATATCCTGTACATCCTAAAACACTCAGAGTAAATCTTTTCTCTCCTATGCAAATTTCTGCTTCTTGAATCCCTTCTCTAAGCTGATACACAGTGATTCGTCTAAACCTCACCATTTTAAGAATCATTGCCTATTGTTTCATATTGTTCTATAATTCTCTTGTTTCCCAGAATACATTATTAATTACTGGAAGGCTTTTCTTAATCATCTCTTCACAGATAAACTTTTATTTCAAATTGATCCAATCCTTTAAATATCACTGTGATATTTTTATTATACCTCTTAAATCCTCTGCCTCTATTTTATGTTGGACTCTGAAAGCCTTAAAACACTGTTCTCTTGTTGATTGATTGCAATTTCACATTTATTTTTTTAGAGTAAGACAAAACACTAGCGTTACATTCAGCTTTTAAATTTCATTCTGTTTTCACTTGTACAGGTACTTGGCCATTTATTTCACTATTTCTTGTTGTTTATTTAGGTTTTTTTTCTGCACGTACGTGCGTGTGTGTTCTGTTTGAAGTTTGTTTCCTAACCCAAGAATAGTTGTTCTAAATGAACATCAGTCAATTCTTTTATGGTTGTGCTTACAATTTTCAAGGGTCATATTATAATCATTTGAAAACTAAAATTCACCTCTCCCACAGTGGTCAAGGGAAGAGTTAAAATTGGTAAACTAGATAAAAAAAAGACAAGTTGCCAGGATCCGATTAAGTGCATTTAAGAAGTCTGAAGAAATGCAAGGGGAAACATTTACCAGGAGGTATAACCCACCATTGTGAAAGAGGATTGTTGCAGAGTGTTGAAATCACCAAGACAACTATCAAATTCTCAATCCTGAGTCCTCCAGCTATCAAAACAAAGGCCCTCTTGGGGACAAGTGGCCGCAGCCCTTCTGGGAATCAGTGTGATCTAGACAAGCACAAAGCTGTATGGCCTCACTCTGTTTACTTGCAGGATCTGGATTAAATGCTGGTTCCTCAGCTTTGCCCCTGCCCTCTACCTACAAACCACCCCCTTCTCCACCCAGCTGGACCAAAGAATCAGGAATCATACCTTTACTCCATATGAAGTTCTTTCATGAACAGGCTCTTGGAAATATGGTGATTCAAATGGGAAGGTGGATTGATTTGGCGAACACCGTCAGGGGACCAAACGTCTTCCCCATGAACTCGGCCATCATATTATTGGTGTTTGAAATTATGTGGCCTCAGGAGAGTTTAGTATAGAGCTATCAATGGAATGTTTTAGATGTCATCTCTCCATAGTGTCTCTCCTACACAAATCCACTTTTGAAAACTAAAGATGATTTATCCATTTCTTTGGCAGCAATACCAATGAAATCTGTAGCAGTTCATGTAGGATTTAGTATATTTATTTACTTTCATTTTACTTGTCTCCTTCTTCCTATTTTCATGGTTTCATTTCATCTATTTGTTATTTTTGTTTTGTACTGCCTAGGCTCTACATAAAAGTCTGTTAAATCTCTTTCTCATACACACAATATAGTTTCTTTTAATGAGCTAATGTTATTTTGACCAAACTGATAAAAAGAGGTGGTCAGAATTCTATCTATCAAATGGCAGATGTGGTGTCAGCCACCAGGGATGTTGGGACAGTGAAGAATCATCCCTCTCAGTGCAGGAGACTGAGTCGTAGACAAGTCCCTATACCTGCTGCTGTGATAGGTCCACAATCGGCATATGATGACAACTCAGAGGGGATTGCCAAATCAATTAGAAAGAGTCAATGAAAACTTTCTGGAGAAGGTAATATTTCAATTGAGCCTTGAAACAATGATAAGCGAATAGAAGTTGTGAGACATTTCAGGGAGAGGAAAAGTGTATGTAAAAGTGCAGAGGTGAGAAGCAGCTCTAACGATGTTTTTATATTATAGATTAATATACTGCAAGGTTTTGATGCGTCCTGGTGATTTTTTTTTAATCCACCATTTAATTTCCGCATATGACTATGGCAACAAAGGAAGAAATGGTTGCTCTGAAAGGGCTTTCCAGCTGATATAGTAAGTCACAAATAAACAAAGATATTACCATTTACAAGATAGATAAGGAGTAAGTGGATAGAAAACTCATATAAACTTATAAATGCCAACTCTGGAAACATTTTCCCTTAGCATGCCATTACATTTTATCTTAAAACAAATACAAAATTCTTTAAAAGGTTTATTATTTTTCTCTTCTACAAACTGATACCTCAATAGCTCATTGACTCTGTTGTCCTACAAAAGTCGCTAAGGACACATGCTTTGTTTATTTTTTCTCCTTGGGAGAGACACCTTGTTTGAATTTGATTTGTATATGATGAAGCATTCAACATGCCAATTTCTTGGTTAATATTCCCTTTTGGCACGTACCAGTAAAGGATAATTGGCAGTAATGTGATTTAAACTTAGTTGAATTTGTAGCTGTTAATTGAACTTTCACTTTTGGTAACTCCGCATCACAGCATAGAAATAAATGTATTCACATAAGATGTTCCCAAACTTCCTTCTTAAAAGATAACCATCAGACTGTGACAGTGTCAGTCCCCTCATTTCCATCTGGAATCAGGAGGATCAACTTTACATAACCTCTAGCATTATCGTCTAATCTCATGATGTGATACTTATGGAATGGCTACTTACCTACTTATCCCCCAAGGAAAAGAGAGCACAGCACAGTGCAAAGAGGAGGCATCAATCCAGTGAAGGGGCTTTGAATTAATTTCAGTGAAAGATGAAGAGAGTCAAGAGGTGATTTTAAATTGTAATGATGAAGAAAGCAATCAGCTGATGCAGATTTTAGAAGTTGTATCAAGAACAATAATAAGGAAAGAGGATACTTAATCACATTCAGAAAATAATTATAGGACTCCATAATTTAAGCAATGATAATGAGTAATAAAACTCTTGGTAAAATATATTTCAAATATCACTACAAGGAGAGAAAGTAGCAAAAAGACACTGTCTTCTGTGTCAGTGATATAAATTTTGCATGGCATTCAAGAAGACAGTTGGTAAAATGAGAAAATCATAGAGTTAGAATTAAATGGTCATTCGGTATGTGATAAAGAGGTTTAACAAATACATGGGGTATACATGGTACCAAAATAAAAACAAAAGGATAACATAACAACAACAAAAACACAATTTAGTATTTTAACGTATTCTAAGAATCAAGAAGTAACAACTTAGAATTTAAATATGGTACTGAGGAAAAAGTGCAGGAAAAAGCAAATGTTTTTCAAAAATGCAAATGTTAGCCCTGAGAAATAATATAAGAGATCTAATAGATTAGAGAAAAATAGAGGAAGGAAAATAGATACATTTGTATAAAGAAATATTACTTGGTTCTTAAAAAGGACAATGAGTGAAATTCATGCAGGAATTCAACTTGGCAAAAAAATTAGTTCTTTAAGACCTAAATCTCAAAAACAATTCTATAAAAAAATGGTAGTGAGGAAAAATTTTAAATAAGCTTTAAAAGCATCCAGAGAGCAAATAAAATGGGACAATAAATACAATAAGTACTAAAGTGCAAAAGAAATAAAATAATAGATAATAGATATAGATAAATGACAGATAGTGATATAGACAGATTAGATGTTAGATGGATAGATCAATACAAATAATTAGATAGATGGGAATACATACATAGATGATAGAGATGGAGTATTTTATCATACATACACAAATGTATAAATGCACATATACATGTACATAGCAGTAAACAAATTCATTTCAACGCTCTTGGTGGGCTATGTGTGTGTGTTGAATCCTACTTTGAATCAGTTTTAACAAACTACTGGTTTCTACTAAATAGTATAAGAGTCATAACCATACCTTTGAAATCAATGTTAATTTATCCTTTCATCTATAAACGTATGGACCATACAAGAGAAATAAAATGTTACATGCATATATGAAATACAACATACAAAGACACACATACATATTTAAATGAGAGCTACTCCTCATAGTGACTGCCATGTCACTATTCCATTCTAAGTGCAATGTATAATAACTCATTTATTACATGAATTGACTGTGAAGTATGAGCAGTTGTTACCATGGCTTTATCTTACAAATGGAGAAACTGAAAGACAAAGAGGAAAAGAATTACACAGAAATTAAATGGCAAAGCTATTGTTTTAGTTTGTTAATGATGCCAGAATGCAATATGCCAGAATTGGGTTGGCTTTTATAAAGGGGATTTATGAAGTTACAAGTCTACAGTTCTAAGGCTATAAAAATGTCCAAACTAAGGCATCCAAAGAAAAGCCATAGTGTCCAGGATTTCTGTCAGCCAGGAAGGCAGGTGGCTGACATCTGAGGTCCTTTCTTAGCTTCTCTAAGCAAACTCTTCTTCTTTTACCTTCCCTCTCCCCAGGCTCTGACTTTTCAGTACTAGAGGCCATTGCATAGCATCTCATGGAAATGCACATGGCAATATTTGCCAGGCTCTAGTTTCTAATAATTCTCCATGTGTTGGTGTGTCATCACTCCAAGCATCTCCAAATGTCTGCATCTCTGTCAGCTCTGAAGCAACTGAGTTTTCTCCAAAACGTCTTCCGTTTAAAGGATTCCAGTAAACTAGTCAAGACCCATCTTGAATGGGTGGAGTCACATCTCGAGCTAATCAAAAGGCCACACCCACAATTGAGTGGGTCATTCTCCATGAAAGCAACCTAATCAAAGGTCCCACCCTAAATGGTAGATTGGATTAGGAAAAGAGCGTGGCTTTTCTGGGGTACATAACAGTTTCAAACCAGCGTAGCTAAGATTCTGAGCCCAGAACTCTTTCTTTCGATGGCTTTGCCTTGATTCTCACCTGTTAATCTATACAGCTCTGCCTTCTGTGTAAAGATGGTGGGGCTTTGTAAGCACACACAATTTTCTCCAAAGGAAATTAACAAATATTTTTGAATAAATAAATAACAAGATATTCCTTCCCAAAAGGGATTGTGTGATCACATGCCCCATGTAAATCTCAACACTGAAGGCAAAGCAACTGTAAACAGTAACTTAACAGGTGAAGAAGTACTTAGTCAAATTATATTCTGTCAAGTCATCCAGATAGGAAGAAATCTACCCCACAGCACTCAGAAGCTACTGTTTAAGTCTCAGTGCCATTACCTATTTTCTTTAAAGACTCACTGAAAACCAATGAGAATCTAAAATGTCTAAACAAATGCAAACATACTACGCACTTAAATATGTACATACATAAATACATGTGTAAAAATAAATAAAGAAAGAAAGAATAAATAAATAAACAACAACAAAAAGTTTTTATTTGGGATTATAGACAAGTAAACCCAAGGCAGGATCTGGAAAGTTTCTGCAGCAATAAATGAAAGAACCAATGCCCAAAACCTACACAATTATGGGGTGAGAGGAATGAATAGAGATTCATCAAAATATATGACAAATATAGATCCATGAAAACTGCAGTTTTTGAAGCAAAACTTGAGTTTGTAAATGGATTTTGGAATGCTGAGGAGGACAGGTCTAGTAAATATGCCTGAAATTCTCAACTTGGATGATGTTTCCCATACTTGTTCAAAAATCAATGTCCCCAGCAAATGTCACATTTTTATCTTCTTACGCTATTTGTACTACAAACGTAACTGGCCCTGGATTTAAACAAACTAAAATGCCAGGACCATACCAATAAACATTTGTTGTATTGTTACTTTCCATTACTAATATAGCAACTCAAGAGAAAATCTAATTAGGTATAAAAGCAGAAAATGGGTATAATTAACTCCATTTCTGGGTCCTGGCTCTGTTCCCAGCTTATCCTGCATAGTTTTCTTTCTGTAGCTAAACACTGAGATGTCTTTGCCCCATTATTTTAAATGGAGCACTTTGATTCTGTTGTTAATTTGTCAAAACCAACCTGCTTTTCAGAGCTTCTTTCCTTCCTTCTCTGCTCTCCTTCCCATTTCCTTTTGACTGCAGCCTAAATGTACTCCACTTGTCTTTCAGAAATGCACCATTTCCTTGTTAAATAATCTGCTGAGTAGATCGACTGAAGTTTTTCATTCAGTTCTGAAGTGAAAATTTGCTGGCAAATGTGAAAAACAGAGGGGTCCCCTCTTCAAGTTGCCCTAGAATGTTTGGAAGTTCAGGGATCGTATCTGTGATTTTGTTAAATCAGTGTGCCTAAGCAAAAGAGTGAAAGCGTGCCCTTCATAATTGTGGGAACTTGAAGTTGGAGGTTAGTTCTCTCCTCTTTCCTAAGAATTCATTTTATTGGCTCTTTATCGGTAAATTAAATTTTTTTTTAATATTGTGTGTTCTGCTGCTTCTATCACCCATGACGTATAATATAATATCTTTATTGAAAACTTTCATTTATGCCAGTTGGGGATATTTATTTACAAAGTGTCTTTTATTACCATTTATCCTCTTTAAATCTTGCTATTTACACATCCCTGGATTGCACTTCAGCAAAGGCAAAAGATGCTACAAATGAAGGGAGAAAGTCTTAGTGCCTCTCTTATCCAGAGTTATTCATTTGTTGTACAGATCCATTTAAATCAAGGGATAGCTGTGCAAACTTCGCCCAAAATATACGCTATTCACTAAGATTAAAGACTCCTAAAAGATTCCTTCCTGAGATAAACACAGCTAAAGGTGCTCTGATTATTTGCTTTTCCCAAAACACAGTAGCAAATTAGGATGGAGAGATTAAATAGTGTGATTGACAACTGCAAGAAGTAAAGTCTCATGAGTGAAAATACAGAAAGAAAAATATATTCAAAGGGGGCGTACATTAACTGAAAGACTGACTATCGAGGACCATTTAGTATTTATTAATAATTTACACTCTCAATGTTCTGCAAGCTATGTGAGACAACTTTTAATAAAAGTCAAAGTAAGCATAGCATAAGCCAGTTAATGCAGAAATGCATTATTAAAATAGTAGAAGTAGAAGAAAACAAATATACTAATCATTTGGTCAGTTACTGAGTATTAAATTTAGCTTCAGATTTTCTGGAAGACTAGATGAGAAATATAATCCTCAAAATCATAAAAAGTAACTGTAGCCAACATTTGCAGACTGTTTCTTTACCATTCTAAGTAGTTTACAAACATTAATTGACTAAATCCTCACATCAAACTCAAAAGGTACTCATATCTATAACCCCACATTAAAGACAAAGAAACTGAAATGCAGAAATCTTAAACAAATTGTCTAAAGTTACACAGCTGGTAACTGGTATAGACAGGATTCAAATTTAGAGAGACTTTTGAGACCATGGTGATATGAACGCCTTTTGAGGGACAAAATTTTTCTTAAAGGAATTTATCAACTAGGTTTTTATATAAGAAAGCTGATTGTCCCTTTTTAAATAATGGTGCCTTTAAAAGATGCACAGGGATTTTTTATGGTCTAAGACATAACAGTAAAATATTACTTAGGTAGGAAATTTCTATGGCACGTATGATTTGCTTACTGATTCAACATATTTAGTGAAAGATTACTATATGCAAATCAGTGATCGGGAATGCAAAATTCATACAATCCTGCTCTCAAGAAACCTGAAGACAGGGAAGCAACAAAACAAGCAAAACAGAAAGCACTACAGACATACAGGTGCAAGAGTAGATGTACATGATATGTGAATACAGAGGAAGGAGAGATAAATTGGCTTAGAGGTGGGGTCAAGGAAGGTTTTACTAAAAGGTGATATATAAAATGCATAATAAAAGGTAAATTAAAATGGAAAACAACATTTAAAGGAGAAGTAGGAAGAACATAGGAAACTTATTGAAGGGGATATGTTCTAGTTTGCTAGCTGCCAGAATGCAACACACCAGAGACGGATTGGCTTTTAATAAAAGGGGATTTATTTTGTTGGTTCTTCAGAGGAAAGGCAGCTAACTTTCCACTGAGGCTCTTTCTTACATGGAAGGCACAGGATGGTCTCTGCTGGTCTCCTCTCCAGGCCCCTGGGTTCCAACATCTTTCCCCGGAGTGACTTCTTTCTGCATCTCCAAAGACCTGGGCTGAGCTGCAAGTGCTGAGATGAGGAATGCCAAGCTGCTTAGGCTGTGCTACGTTGCATTCTCTCATTTAAGCACCAGCCAATTAAGTCAAACGTCACTCATTGCAGCAGACACGCCTCCTAGCTGACTGCAGATGCAATTGGCAACGGATGAGGTTCACGCACCATTGGCTTATGTCCGCAGCAACAAGATTAGGCATGCTCACCTGGCCAAGTTGACAACTGAATCTAACCAACACAGGATGCAATATCCCTGAACTGTGGAGCAGTGTTATATGTTTAGGGAAGTGAAGTTAGAGAGGATTGGGTGTGTAATTTTCGTCTGTTCTATTTCTATTTTAATAGAATAAAACTTTCATCAAAGTCATTGACTGTGAAAAGTGCAGGTTCCTCAACCACTCACAAAATCTACCGCCATGGAGCATGGAAGCTGCCTCTTTAACCAACTCCACAGCTGGCTTCATGCACAGTAAACTCTGAGTATGACAGGGATCATTTAAGTCTGGAGTGTTTTCAGAGGTTTCACCAGTCACTCACCGCCATCAGAGATTTCCTGCATTCTGTGGACTGCTGTGTCGGATTTAGGAAGCATTACCTCAACATTGGGTCCAGACAAGAGAGTTAGCTTCAAGATATTCTCTCACGTAATTGAACAAATTGGCCTGTGGAGTGGAATTTTTAATTTGAGTTATTTGTCATTATCATGTAGAGAATATCATTACAATAAAGCAGCCATTTTAATATTGCATAGTTAATAGCCTGTGGTGCTTTGTGATGGTTAGTAGATAATATGGTCAGTTGAGCCTTGAGCCCAACCATCCTTTGCGGGAATAAAATCCCATCATCGGACATATGTGACCTCACTTTTTGCATAGGGTTTTTCCCATGTTTTACTCAATTTATCACCATAATTTCTTTACATAGGCTGGTGAGACAGCCTAACATAGGTGTGTCAAGAAAGCAGAAAAGAGAGAATCAAAAAGAGAATTCAGAAGGAATGGTAGTATGACGGAATTTCTCTCCTAGGAGTCATGGAGACAAACAGAATTATACTGAAGTTGCTGTACTATCTTCAGTAATAATTATACTTGGATGAAAGTTCATTTAGATCTTCCTAACTGACAACATCAGATAGGAAAGTTCAGGGGCAGAGGAGAGTGACTGTCTATCTTTCACAGTTTTCTTGATTGTAGTGAAACCTCTCGTCCTATTCCACGTCACTCCAACTTAGTCTGTACATTAGACAGGCGGAAGAGCAGCGGTACACTGGAGCAGCCGCACTTGCTCAGGAGAGTTGAGTGTTAACTCTAAGGGATTTTGTGAGTTGCTTGTTAAACCATTGGTAGCTTGAAATTGGCCATATTAATCTCAAAAATCGGCAGATGCTACAAATCACGGCTTTTTTATTTATGCTTTTAAAGTACAGCATA
>PVIY010061373.1:0-11266 GCA_004026745.1 Myrmecophaga tridactyla | reverse complement strand
TTGTCTGTCTTTTGTATTATAGCCATCCTGGTAGATAGAAAGTGGTATCTCATTGTGGTTTTCACTTGCATTTTCTAATGATTAATGATATTGAGTATATTTTCATGTGCTTATTGGCTATTTGTATAAATTCTTTGGAGAAATGTCTATTCAAATGATTTTCCCTTTTTTAATTGCTATTTGTGTTTTTGTTGTTGAGCGTAAGAATTCTTTATATATTTTGGATACAAGTCTCTAAACAGACATATGATTTGAAATTTCTTTCTTCCATTCTGTGGGTTACCTTTTCACTTTCTTAATGTTCTTTAAAGCACAGTGTTTAATTTTGATTGTCTGATTTATCTTTTTTTTATTTTGCGCTTTTAATGTCATGTGTAAGAAACCATTGCCTAACAAAGTCATAAAGGTTTAATCCTATTTTTCTTCTAAGAATTTTATAGTTTTAGTGATTATATTTATGTCTATCATACATTTTGAGTTTTTGTGTACGGCATAAGGTAAGGGTCCAACTTCAACCTTTTGTATGGGGTTATCCAGTTTATCAGCAACATTTGTTAAATAGACTAATATTTACACATTGAATTATCCTGGCACCCTTGTCTAAAAATCAAGTGGCCCTAATTGTAAGGTTTATTTCTGGATCCTTCATTCTATTTCATTGATCTATATGTTTATCCTTATGCCAATTCCATGGTGTCTTGATTACTGTAGCTTTGTAGTACGCACTGAAATTTCGTTATTTTTCAAGATTGTTTTGTCTATTCTAAGTCCTTTGCAATTCCATATGAATTTCATCATCTTAGCTGGTCCATTTCTGAAAAATAAGGCAGTTGGAATTTTTATAAAGATTGCACTGAATCTGTATATAAACGTGGGGGATATTGCCAGCTTAACAATATAAGACTACTGATCCATGCAGATGGAATATCTTCCATTTATATGTCTTTCATTTCTTTCAATGATGTTTTCTAGTTTTTGGTGTACACATCTTGCATTCTTGGCTAAATTTGTTCTAAGTATCCTACTCATTTATGTTATTGTAAATTCAATTGCCTTCTTAATTTCATTTTCTGTATTGTTCATTGCTAGTATATAGACATAAACTTGAGTTTTTTAAAATTTAAGGTGGTGATATATATATCTATAAATAATATAAAATTTGCCATTTTAATCATTTTCAAGTGTGCAATTCAGTGGCATTAATTACATTCACAAGTTATGCAATGATCATCATTATCCATTATTAAAACATTTTCATCACCCAAAACAAAAGCTCTGTACTCATTAATAACTCCCCAGCCTCCCTACCTCCAGACCCTAGTAATCTCTAATCTACTTTCTGTTTTTAAAAATTTGCTTAGTCTAGTAATTCATATAAGTGGAATTATACAATATATGTCCTTTTGTGTCTGGTTTCTTTCATTTAGTATGTTCGCAAGGTTTATCCATGTCATAGTCTGTATTAGAACTTCATTGCTTTTATGGTTGAATAACATTCCATTATATGTATATATGACATTCTGGCTATCCATTCAACTGTAGGTGGACAGTTGGGTTATTTCCTATCATCTTGGCTATTGTGAATAATTCTGCTATGAATGTTGGTATCCAAGTAGCTGTTTGAGTTCCTGTTTTCAATTATTAGGAGGTATATATACCTAGGAGTGGAATTGTTAGGCTGTATGATAATTCTGTTTAACTTTTTGAAGCAATAATTGATTTTGTATATTGTTCTTGTATCCTGCCACCTTGCTGAATTTACTTATTAGTGTTAATAGTCCTTTTGCGGATTCCTTAGGATTTTCTCTATAGAAGATCATACCATCTGTGAATAGTTAGAACCTCCAGTACAATGTTGAATTGCAGTGGTAAGAAAGAGTATCCTTGTCTCGTTCTTGATCTCAGGGAGAAAGCATCCAATCTTTCATCATTAAGATAAGAGGTTGTGGGTTTTTCATAGATGGGCTTTATTAGGTTGAGGAAGTGAATTATTATTCCTAATTTGTTGGGTATTTTTTTATCATAAAATGGTGTGGGATTCTGTAAATGGCTTTTCTGCAACAACTAAGGTGACCATGTAATTTTTCTACTTTATTCTATAAATTTGGTATATTACTGTTTAAATTTGTAAGTTGCTGGATACAATATACCAGAATTGGAACAACTTTGATAAAGGGAATTTAATAAATTACAAGTTTACAGTTCTATGCCTATAAAAATGTCCAGACTAAAGTATCCAAGGAAAGATACATCAATTCAAGGAAGGCCGATGGGTCAGAAACACCTCTGTCAGCTGGGTAGTCAATGGCTGGCATCTGTTAGTCCCTTGCTCCTGGACGCTGTTGCTTCCACCCTCTGTTCCCGTGGGGGGTTCCTACTTTGCTTCTCTGGGCTGGCTTTCATTGCTTGGCTTCCCTTGGCTCTCTTTCAGTTCTGGCTTGCTTAACATCTCATGGCGATGCCTTCTGGGCTCAAAGCATCTCCAAACGTCTGTGTCTCTGTTCTCCAAGTGTCAGCATCTGTGTCAGCTCTGCTCTGAAGTTTCTGTCAACTCTGTCATTTTTGACTCTCTCCAAAATGTTTCCTCTTTTAAAGGATTTCAGTAAACTAATCAAGACCCATCTGGAATGGTGGAGTCATATCTCCATCTAATCAAAAGATGTATCACATCTCTGTGGAGATAATCTAATCAAAATTTCCAACCTACAGAACTGAATTAGGATTAAAAGAAAAAGAAACAGCCGCCCCCACAACATTGGATCAAGACTAAAACATGGTTTTTCTGGGGTAAAGAATAGATTCAAACTGACACAATTACATTGATTGATTTTCACGTTTTGCCAATCTTGCATTCCTCAGATAAATCCTACATGGTTATCATATACAGTCCTTTTATGTGCTGGATTTGACTTGCTAGTATTTTGTTGAAGATTTTTGTGTCTATGTTCATAAGGGATACTGGTCAATAGTGCTCTTTTCTTGTGATCATCTCATTTGGGGATCAGGATAACACTGGTCTTCTAGAATGAGTTAGGAAGTGTTTATTCCACTTCTACTTCATGAAAAAGTTTGAACAGAATTGGTGGTGATCCTTTTTTAAATATTTGCTATAAGTCACTAGTGAAGCTATCTGGTTCTGCACTTTTCTTTGTGGGTAGTTTTTGATGACCAACTCAGTCTCTTGGCTTACAGGTCTGTGCTGGTTTGAAACTGTTATGTACCTCAAAAAAGCCATGCTCTTTTTCCTACTCCAATCTTGTTTAGGCTGGTACCTTTTGATTAGGCTGTTTCTATGGAGATGTACCCACTCAATTGTGGGAGATCTTTTTGATTAAATTGTTTCCATGAGGAAGTGACTCACCCAATTGTGGGTGGGAACTTTTGCTTAGGTGGCTTCCTTTGAAATGTAGCTATGCCCATTCATCTGCAAATAAACTTAATCCACTTACTGGAGTCCTTTTTTTTGAAAAAGCCAAGAGCCAAGACAGAGATGTTTCAAGAACAAAAAGAAAGTGCCCCCAAGGAAGCTGCTTGAAACCAGAAGATAAAAGACAAAAGACCAGCAGATGCCAGCCATATGGCTGACAGAGGTGTTCCAGACACCATCAGCCTTTCTTGAGTCAAGGTATCTTTTTCTGAGTGCCATAGTTTGGACATTTTTATGGCTTTAAATCTATAAATTTATAACAATAAATTTCCTTTATAAAAACCAACCCATATCTGGTATATTGCATTTCTGCCAGCAATAACAAACTAAAACAAGTTCTATTCAGACTTTTTATTGAATCAGTTTGACAGTTGTATAGGTAGGAATGTATATTTCATCTCATGTTTTCAGTTGCTAAAGCTGTCAGAATATAATATGCCAGAAATGGGCTGGCTTTTACAATGGGAATTAACTTAAAATTTACAGTTGTTAGGCCACAAAAAGGTATAATTCAAGGCATCCACAAGATGATACCCAGACTCTGAAGACAGGTTGCTGGCATCCTAGACACCTCTGGGAAAGCATATAACTGGCATCTGCTGATTCTTCACTCCCAGGTTTCATTGTTTTCAGCTTCTGGTTTCAGTGGCTACCTTTCTGACCTTCTGTGGATCCTCTCAACTTCTCCAGGGCTTTTCTCCATGAGCTCTCTCAATTTTCATCTCTTAGCTTCTGTATGTGTTTTATCCTCTTATAAAGACTCCAGTAAAATAGTTCATACTCACCTTGAATGAGGTGGGTCACATCTCAATTAAAATAACCTAATAAAAAGATCCCACCTACAATAGGTCTACACCTACAGAATGAATGAAAAGAACATGGCCTTCAAGTCCTCAATTTTGAGGCTGGCCCTTCTGAAATTTATTTTTGTAATGGTAAGCTAAGCCTTCTTATAAACATGCCTAAGAGCCACCCCTAGAGAACCTCTTTTGTTGCTCAGATGTGGTCTCTAAGTCGAACTCAGCAAATAAACTCAGTACCATCCTCCCTACATGGGACATAACTTTCAGAGATGTAAGTCTCTCTACCAACATGGGACATGACTCCCAGGTATGAGCCTGGCCCCGGCGTCATGGGATTGAGAATGCCTGCTTGACCAAAAGGGGGAAAAGAAATGTAACAAAATAAGGTTTCAGTGGCCAAGTGATTTCAAACAGAGTCTAGAGGTCATGCTGGAGGTTACTCTTCTGCAAGCTTCAGCCAGATATTACAAATTGCCATGATATGCCAAACCCCAACCAACAGTATTCCTGAAAACTGCAAATAAAACCCATGGCTCAATCTAAGACTGTATAAAAGTTTTACTTCTCAAGTTCAATTTTTCAGAAACTTAAAACCTCTAGATTGTTCCTATGCTAAGTAAGCCCTGAAACTTTAGAGGTACCAGTCTCTCCCAGAACATCAACCTGTTTTTATCCCCCTACTCCAAAATGCTGACATCCTTTTCAACATGAAGTTAAAATTGCCCAAATGTTTTTCGATCCCTGAGGATCAAAAGAACGATCAAATGAGAGGGAGGAGTTATACCAGAGAAGTTAGAATTTAACAAAGGATTATGACTACAGAATCACATAGGTATTTGTTTTCAGTTTCTAGAGTATTACAACAGTCAGAAGGAAATACATGAAATTGTGGAATAGTAACCCATACTATACTTTGAAATTTGCTCTATAACTATTTGTTAACTGTACTTCGGAATTTATCACTTTTCTGTCTATATGTTTTATTTCACAATGGAAAAAAGTGTTGTTTTTTTTAAAAAAAAGAACATGGCCTATTCTGGGGTACATAACAACCTTAAACTCTACCTCACCTAGGTATCTAATCTGTTAACATAAAATTGTTCATAGTGAAAATTGTTTTTATTTCTGAAAACTTGGTAGTGATGTCACCATGTGCATTACTTATTTTAGTAACTTAAGTCTTCTCTTTTTCATCCTGGTCATTCTAGCTAAAGGTTTGTTGATGTTGATCTTTTCAAAGAACAAGCTTTTGGTTTTTTTCATTTCCTCTATTTTTCTTCTATTTCATATAATTCCATTCCGTTAATTATTTCTTTCCTTCTGCTTGCTTTGGGTTTAGTCTGCCCCTCTTTATCTACTTTCTAAGAAACTAGGTTAGGTTATTGATTTGGGACCTTTCTTCTTTTTTAATATAGGTATTTATAGCAATGTCTTCCATGAGCTCTGCTTTAGCTACATCCCGAAAGATTTATTGTTTTTGTTTTCATTCAAGTCAAAGTATTTTCTAATTTCTCATGATTTCTTCCTTGATTCATTTGTTATTTAGGAGTGTATTGTTTATTTTCTACATATTTGTGAATTTACATATTTCCTTTTGTCATTGATTTCTAATTTCATTCTGTTGTAGTCAGAGAATATGCTTTGTATGATTTCAATCCTTATACTTGAGCCTTATTGTATGGTCTCACTTAAGGCCTATCCTGGAGAATGTTCCATATGCACTTGAGAAGAACATATATCAGCTGTAGAGTAGACTGTTCTATAGAAGCCTAATAGATGCTAGTTGTTTTTTAGTATTGTTCAAGGTATCTATTTATTGTTGGTCTTTTGCTTAGTTGTCCTCTCCATTTTGAAAGTGGAGATTGAAGCCTCCAACTATTTTTTTTTGTACTATTTCTCCCTTTTGTGTCAGTTTTTGCTTCATGTAAATATTGGGGCTATTGGGTGGGCCATGGTGGCTCCGCAGGCAGAGTTCTCACCTGCCATGCCGGAGACCCAGGTTTGATTCCTAGTGCCTGCCCACGCAAAAAATAATAATAAAATTGGGGCCGTGTTGTTAGGTGTGCATGTTTATAATTGTTGTATCTTTCTGTTCTATCACAATAAAATGTCCCTTTGTTTCCAAAACAACTTTTGCTTTAAAATTTATTTTGTCTGCTATTAGTAGAGATTTCAGCTTTCTTCTGAATACTATTTGCATGGCATATCTTTTTCCATCCTTTTACCTCCAACCTATTTGTGTTTTAAGGAAAAACATTTAACTTTAAAAAAAAATCCTTCTGTTAATTTTTTTTATTCAGGTTTTAAAATGGAGCAAATGATGTTTTATTAATCCATTCACCACATTTAAATGAAAATGATCAACATAAAAAATACATATTTTTCCTCCTCCCAACTCTTAGCCAGCCCCTGTATTAACTTATTAGGATATATGCTACAGAATGATATCTAGAGTCTTAATTATCTTCAAAGGTCCACAAATCTCTTTGTCAAACCAGCAGGAAAAGGAAATTCCTAAGCAAGAAACACTGCTCAGAAAGTACTGTACCATGTCTCCAAATCCCTGAGAATCAAGACAGAAAGCTGGAAACAACGGAAAACACTATAAGGTAATCAGTTTCAATTGGTAAAAAATCACTTCCTACATCTAAATGAACAAGGTGTTTAGAATCCCTATGTGTAACTAGTGAGTTTATTTTCTAAAACAAAGCACTGTCCAATAGAAATATAACGCAAGCTGCAGATGCAAACTATAAATGTAGTTTTTAATTTTCTAGTAGTCATATTTTAAAATGTAAAAAACAGTAAAATATATTAATGATTTAATATTTAACCCATTATCATTTCTATATTTGATCAATATAAAATTATTAATTACATTCCTTTTCTATACAAAACCATTGAAATATCATGTGCATTTTACATTTAAAGCATATCTCCATTTGAATAGTCATAAGGGCTAGCAGCTACCATGTTGGACAGTGCAAATGGATTATTCAAAGTTGAAAATGGCCTTAAAACGCCCCCGTTCATCAAATCAAACTAAAAAAGTTTTCTTAACCACATATTATTCAGTGCTGTCCACTGACTGCTTATATATTTGCAGTAAAATATGTAATAATCTAATAGATAAATGTGTAAACAAATTATACAAATTTTAGAGGTTTCAATCTGCATTAGCAATGACAGCTAACAGCTAACACTTCCTAAGCATTTACTCAGTGCCAGGCACTATGCCAAATTTTTAACCTATGGCATAACTTACTTCTGTAATCTCCATTTCATTCAAAAGGAAACTGGAGGTGAGAAAGGTTAATTAACTTGGGCAAGATCACATTGCATGTTATGAAGTCATTATTTGAACTCATACTGCCTGGCTCTAGAGCTGGTGTTTCTAGTCTTCAAACTGCTGCTTTCTTAAAATGAATTCAACCACCTACAGATATTCCATTAATTTCATATATAAAACTATAAGAGAGACAGGCAGACAGAGAGACAGGCAGACAGAAAAAAAGCAGAAAGACACAGAGGGAGAAACTAATTCAATAAAAAAATTTCCCGTGCATGTACAATTCAGCAACTTGCTGAGGGCTTACTGTTTGTAAAGTGCTTCACGAATGTCAGGGGACTGGCCAGGACATCTTGACAGTAAGACTGCATCAGAGCAGGGACTTAAAATTTTGATAAAAAGCAGCTAAAGAAATAAAACTCCTTCCTCATATTTATTTTCATTAAACAACTTTTTGACAGTTTTGTTATTTTTGTTGGCTCTTAACTAGTCAACATAAATAATATGTAAGTCAACTTACATTTATGTATAGTTACAGTTGATAATATTTTCATTTATATTATCTAAATTAATCCTTATAGTAAGTTGTGAAATAGAGTACAAATGCTTCAACTGTCAGGACTAGGAGTTGAGGTTCTTTAGGAGTCCTGGAGGTAAGAAAAAAAATTACAGATTATTCATTTGGGAGAATGATAAACAAGACCAAATTCTACCTAAGAAGGTTTCACAGAGATGTTGTAAGCTTAACTTCTCCAGCTTCTCATTTACACAGCATTCCCTCCTATATGGAAGCCCCCCCAAAAAAGGCAACAATAGGAGGGGATGCTGATACTTAGATGTTTGAGTCTTATCTCCTGGAATATTAATAGGTCATGACCAGGCTCTGCAGTACCTCCTGATGAACATCAAAAATCCTCAATCATCTAGATTTCATGTACTAGTTGAGAGAAAAAATTCCAGCCCTTTTTCCCACTCTCATCCTTTTTCACATGGGGTTGTAACTGACTAAACAAATATGCCTTCGGAACTAACAGAGGTAGTATCAGGTCTAATAAACTGGAAGGGAGAGGCTCAGAAGCTGACCATTCACAGTTAATCTGCCCAAAGCAATGGCAGCTAATGGGACAGTAGCAAGACAAGTTTTTTATTATCCCTCTATGTTAATTTCCAATTATAATTTCATATTAAAATGTTTGTGATTCATAATATTATACCTTGACAGCTATTATTATTCCATTCTATAGAGGAGAAATTGAGGCTTAGCGATAATAAGCACTCAAGTTCATACAACTAGTAAGAGAGTGGGATCCAAATCCATCCAACCCAAGTTATAGGCTCTTTACCTTCTTCCACATCACCTCAATGGAAAAAAAAAATCTATATCCCTGTGGATTGTTTTGATACACGCTAAGCTATTTTCTTATGGGAAAACACCTTTATAAAACTCTCTTCATGGGAAATAAGTTTCTAAGTACAGCAAACCCCTCAAAAGGCTGAGCATTACAAATTTTCCAAAATGGCAAGCTTGCTAAAAATACAGTTCCCACAAGGTGGTATTCTGGATACCAGATCTGGTCTCCATTGTCAAAATACCTGCTATCTACCCCAAATTTACAAGACTTTCCCCCATGCTTTGGGAATCTCTTCATTCATTACCCTTACAAATCTTTTCCTTCCCTTTTGATTGGATATTTACAATATCAACATAAAGCTGGCCTGTGATTTCATAGTCTAGCATCTGATGCTGCACTAATTCAAGATTGTTTTGTTTCTAGCCCAAAATAATCTCAAATTTATGCTTTGCCTGATCAAAAAAAAAAAACAATCTCCCTATTTTTAAAAATCTAAACTTATGTTGGAATTTATATTACTTAATTATTAACCAACTGTGCTTAATTTACAGTATCATTGCCAATAAACCCATACCACAGCAGGTGTTAAAAAGGAACTGGAGAGCAGTGCAACAGTGGCTCAGTGGCAGAACTCTCACCTGCCATGCCAGAGACCCGGGTTTGATACCTGGTGCCTCCCCATGCAATAAATAAATAAATAAATAAAATTTAAAAAATAAAAAAAGGAGCTGGAGATCAGGTTATAACCTGAGATAACCTTTAGGCAATTTATCTTGTTTTCCTGTCGACCTAGTCATTAAAAATGGTTACTTTAGTAAGTTATTCCCAAAATCTTTATAACCTTGAGCAAAAAGCATCAGAACCCAGTCATAGCCAATTAACAAAAAAACATAAAAAATAAAACAGAAAATCTGCCTCAAATCAAGGCACATAATGACCCATCATTGAGGAAATAAAAACGTTGACATACAATGATAAACTCTCACATCTAAAAAACATCTGTGGTACAAAGACAGCTACAGATCTCCTGTAAACAACCGTATGACTATCACAGTTAAAATTTCCTAAGGTTTCTCTACATACGTATTTGAAAACTTTAACACTTTTTGGCTGGCATGTAGATCTCAGGGCCTCAGCACAGAGAGATTCTGGACATAGTGCCCTGGATGAATCTAATGTACAGCCAAGGTTTAAACATCATTCACCTGAGAGCAAATGCTTTAAATACTTTTGAACAGCAGAACTACACTATAATAGCCAACAGGAAGTGAAATTCCCTAAGTTATATGCCATCAAATGCCCCAGACGTGTAGTACTCTCTATCTCACCCAATGTGGAACCTCACTGGGAATGTTACGTCCTTCTGAGGCACAAATAATTATTCTCTTCTTCTGTCACCCTTAGCCCAATACATTGGACACAGTAGGAACTCAAGAGAAGTGCCATTTAATTTGAACACTGCTCTCTCAGCCATTGGCAAGCCCAGCCTGTAAAAACGGGGAGTGTTGTCTATATATTAAAGTGCTGGACTTCAAATCAGGTCTCTGGACCACTCGGTAATCAATATACACACCAACTCTGCTTCAGGGAGGTGGAAAGGCATCTCTCTTGGCTTCCCCAACCGCAGTGAGAACGGGACCCAAAACCAAGAATCCAAGGGAATAGTAACCTAACGAATCCAGATGGAGGATCGGGGGCATCTGTGCCACGTGGACACCTCAGGGTGACAGTGGGCTGCGGAAGGGAGGGGGAGGCCTAGTGGACCACCCCAGAGCTGAGTAACCCCTCTCTTCCGGGCAAACCCAGGCCTGAGTCACTGATGAACTCGGCGAGGAACAAGGGGCGGCCTGAATCATGCCCCTGGAGAGATGCCGGAGTCTGAGACACTGAAGGGTCTGTGAATGCTGGGGGTGGAATTTAAATGAGTGCGTTTCAAAGGGGCTCCCTTTCCGGGGGCCGAAGGGGCAGAAGGGGCCGGGGGGTGGGGCGCCCCTGGGGTCGAGAGAAGGGGTTGGAAAGCGGCAGAGGAGAATGGCCAGCCCGCGTCGCCGAAATCTCCCGCGCTTAGGGGCTGGCCCCTCCTCCTCAGCTGGGCCTCACGCCCCACTCCGCGGCCAGGCCCGCCAGGCGGCTGCTTCTGCAGCTTCCGAGACACAGCCTCGGCCTCAGCCGGCCTGTAAAGTCGTCGGCCACCCCACCCGCGCGAAGCCGGGTGGCCGCGCGCCGCTAGTGACGGCACTGCAGGGTGCGTGGCCAATCGGCGCGGCCCCCGAGGAGGAGTCATGGGCCCTGCCCCCCGCGCTTAGGGCCAATGAAGAGCCAGCGCTGGCGACCGTGGCGGGGTGAGAGGCCTCGAGGCCCCGCCCCGTCCTCCCCTTTCCCCTTTGCCCCGCCC
>PVIY010061372.1:0-11270 GCA_004026745.1 Myrmecophaga tridactyla | reverse complement strand
AAAAAAAAACCAGGAGAGAGAGAGGACAGTGGCAGAGAGAGAGAGGCAGCCTGGGGCAGAGAGAGAGAGAAAGGCAGTATCTCCACAAGGCAGCAGCCCAGAAGGGTGAGCAGGGCCATCCACCCAGCACCTGGGGAGAGCACAGAAGAGAGCCTCCTCCTCTCTAACACCCCCACAGCAGACGAGGCTCAGGGTGGGCACCAGGGGCTCCATCTGTAAAACAGAAGGGTGGGAGAAAGAATTCAAGGTCCCGCCAGCTCTGACATTAGTGAATCTAAATGGCAGAGCAGGGATGTGCTGGACAAATTAATTCTACTGAAGGTTGCAAAGACCCTTGCATCAAGGTTGTTTTGCTTTAACATGTCGCACCTTATCCCCAAACCTCAGGTCTGTGAGCCCCTGCTCTGTGCCAGGCACCTCTGTGCTAGGGCGCCAGCTGATGCCTGGAGAGATCCAGCTCAGTAATTTCAATACCCTGCTAAGTAGCCCAAGAGCAGCAGTACAGAGTGCTGGGAATGCAGAGGAAGGACGTCTGATCCAGACTTGTTAGGAGATGACATGGAAGGGTTTCTAAAGGACCAAGACAGAACTTTAGCCCACCAGGAGGTAGAGCGGCTACTGACCCCACCTCTGACGATTTCAAGCAGGTATGCCCGGTGGTCATTGGTCTCTGACTCCCCAGTACTTTGTTCTGCCCAGATGAACATGTTATTCGTTTCTCCCCCACAGCCAGATGGAAAGACCCTTGTGAAGAGGTGTGCTCTTATTTCTCTTCTGTCTTCCACGGTCCCTAGCACAGTCCTGGGTACACAGCCAGCTTAATAAATCCTCATCTAATTGAAGCTCCACACGCAGTACTATTCCCAGGATGGAAAACCCTGGGCTTGGGCGCCTGCTGCTGCCTCCCACTCTGATTTCACCTCCAAAAGGCCCAGGAGGTCCATCCCAGTGGCATCCCCACAAATGATATAACAAGCTCCTCCACCTGCCAGCTTCTGGGGAAAGAAGAAAAAGAAGGGAAAGAAGAAGGCCAAGCAACTCAGGCTGTTCTAGGAGAAGACCTGGAAGTCCTAGGTCAGAGCCCTGGACACATCTGTAGTGGACGCGTATATTCAAAGGGATCAGGAGATGGCTGGAGAGGGAAACAGAAGTGGCGAAGGGAGGGGGCAGACAGGGAGAGAAAGAGGAAGTGAGGGAACATGAATAAATCAGAGAGACATTAAAAGAGACAGTGACAGAAAGAAAGAGTGAACAAGAAAATCAAGAGTGAGAGACACACAACAAGAGAGGAAGTCAGGCAAGAGACACATGAAGACAGAGAGATGGAACTGATGGAAAGTCAGAGAGGGAGGGAGCTAGGGAGAGGCAGAGAGAGGGACAAAGTCAGATGGAGAAAGACCAATTCAAAGGGATGGAAAAAGGAAGGGCGAAAAGAGAAAAAGATAGCGAGATCAATAGATAAAGGCAAGGAGACAGATAAATGGCAAAAAATATTGAAGGGCGGGGGGTAGAGGTGGGAAGGACAGTAGCAAGAACAGAAAGGATGGATGGAGGCAGGTGGGATCCGAGGAAGGAACTGGGGTGGGGGGTGAGGGGAGGGAGAGTTTCTAGTCCCGGCCAACCCTGGGGCCAGCTGCACACCCGATATTTTCTAATCCATCTGTCCGTCCACAAGCACTAATCCAGTCTTCTGCTCCATCAAGCTAGCGGGTCTCTCTCTCTCGGCTCCTTCAGTGTGTCGAGGGTGGGGAGATGGGTGGTGGAAACAGGAAATGAAGAAGGCAATTCTGGAAATAAACAAATTCCTTCATCTTTGCTTCCTGAGACCAGAACAGTCAAGATGCCAGGCTGGACATGAAAGTCACACCTGTCTTGCTTCCTGAGCACCAGAAGGTTTGCCATGGAATACTTTCTGTACGGCAAGCACTGTGCTAAGCCTTTCTAAGCATTAGCTCTCTGAGCTGTGTAACATCATTCAACCCCTTTAAACACATGAGGCTCAGAGAGGTTTAGGAAGTCACCCAAAGCTGCACAGCTAGTAAGTGCTGGAGCCAGGTTATGAACACATGCTTTTAACTTCTATACCTTGTGATCTACAAAGAGGAGTGAGATAGAGCTAGCTTCTCTGTGGGAGATCCCCACTCCTGACAGCCCAGAGTCCTTTAGGAAACACACCCCAGGGAGATGGTCCCCTTGGCCTCATTCATATTCTCCAGCTGGGTGTGCACCCCAGAAGCACCTCTGTATTGAGAGTATCCCAAAAGCATGGTATGCCTCAACCCTGATCCCCGGCAACCTGGGCCCCAGATTGCAGTTGTCACGAAGGGTCCCCATCTGTCTGCAGACACCAGGCTGCCTGCACAGTCATGTGAGGCCAGATCAGATGTGCTGGGCTGCTGTCCCTCAGATCTCTGGACAGCACTAAGGCCTCCCCCAGACATGCCCACCTCCTCAACCCCCCATCTTGCCTAAAGATAGGCACAGGCTAAACATCCCAGATTCGTTAATAACTCAGGTGTCCTCCTCTGCAGAGGGAGCCCACGGGGCCTGGCATGGTAGCCTCATCTAGCATGGCTGAAGAGGACCCTGAGGGTGGGAAATCAGATGACAGACCCCACGTGACCCAGGTGTGGCTCTCTTACCATTACCTGTCTCCCCCTCCTCACACATGCAGGGTCCACAGGGGAGGTCAGAGCCAAGGGGATCAAAGCCCAACATCTGATAGCCACTGCTCTTCCGATACAATCAGCATCAATGAAAGCTTTCTCAGTCTTTGTCTTCCATAGCCTTCACAGCAATCCTGCAAGGGGAATACCCTGAGCCCCATTTGACAGATAAGGAAACTGAGGCTTGGATGGGTGACTTGCCCAAGACCATATACAGAGTGACGAGCAGAGCCTGGATCCAAAATCATTCATGTCCTTTCTCCTACCCTCCCAGCCCCCAGCACCTGCCCTGCATTATATGCCCAGTGCAGCTATAACCAAGATCAGCAAAATCAAACCCCAAACACCATTTTGCAAAGTGGGGGCAGGGGTGCCTCAAGAGCCCTACGGGGTCTGACAAAAACCCTATGCCAGGGTCCATAAGGTAAAGTCCCATTGCGCTGAGCTGCCGTCATCACACCCCAAGCCCATAGCTGGCTCAGTTTCCTAGGAAAGGTTTCTATGTGCTGCGAATCCCCCCAGTTCTAAGACAAATATCTGTGGACCCTGTTAAGGTCTGTCACACAGCAGAGCTGCAAAAGTGACAGCTGGATCCAAGGGGTGCAATGCCGTGGTGTGGAAAGCACGCAGTCCCAGAGAGAGGAGCCTCAATTCTCATCCCAGGTTCTGCCCTTCATTCACAGATGACTCTGGGCAAGTCACTTAACCATCCCAGACTTCCATTTTCCTCATCTGGGAAATGAAGGAGTTGAATTATATGGTCCCTGAGGTCCCCTCCAGGCTGAACCTTCTAGGAGCCCATGATTCGTGAGTCAATTAAAGTTTACCAGGCTACCTATCAGAAAATTTAATGACTCTTCAAAGTTGACCAAAGCAGGCAAAAAAAGATTAAAAACGTAACTTCATTGAAATGCAAAAAGAAGAGAAAAAGCAAACAGTGTCTTACAGAGACCACGCTTACCAGTGTGCAGTGAGTCACCACCTTCGCGTGGGGGGAAAGGAGGAATGAAACTGGACTCTCTGGAGCTCACACGGATTTGTCTTCCCAGAGCCTGGGAGGGAACTGGCTCTAGCCAGGGGCCCGATGGGACCCTTGGGGTTAATTCAAGTGGGGGAAAGTAGGGGGGAGGTCCCAGGAGAACATGTATTAAGTCTGGCTAAAGGAGGAATTTATGACAATTGCAGTCAATTCTCCATTTGACCCAAAGACCTCCAGGCCTGCTGGGATATGACTCTGAGAGACGCCGAAATGGTTTCCATTGAGTACAAATGGGAATCCAGGTCTCAGGGAGGTTAAAGGTCCTCTGTAGAACCCCGATTCCCTAAGAAACCTTGTGAAGAGGGTAATTTAAGCAAAACTACTATTTGTTTCCCAATTTACAAGCAATTACACATGATTTACAGTCCAGCCTGCCTCTTGCACAAGCAGCTCCGTAATTTACAAGACCATAAAGTTGGGGGCTCCCATGCTCCCGCCACTATAAATCTGACCTGGATGGTGACTCGGGGTGGAAATGATTAATCTGCCCTTCCAGGGATGAGCCAACACAGGGCTCTATTAGCCAGGGTAGCAATGTGCTGAGCCGACACTTCTCAGCCCCACCCGTGACACGTCGTTTGCTCTGGAAGAGAAATATGGCCCGTGGCCCCAAGAGGCAACTGGCTCTGGGTCAGAAGACATTCTGGGTCAGAAGACATTCTGGGTCAGGAGGGTTGCCAGCCAAGGGTCAGGTCCAGCCAGCTGTGCACTGATATGCACCTTATCTTGTTTTTCTTGGGGGATCACCCCAAACCCTTTTCGGCAGGCCCAGTTTTGCATCAGCTGAGAGAGCTCAGGGCAGACTTGTGATGTCTCAAGCAATAAATGGGACCAGACAGGCTACTAAGAAGGTGCCAGACAGACAGCCCAGGGTTTGGCTTGGACTGGAGCTAATGACTTTGCCAAACCAACAGGGGCCTTGGAAGGCTGAAGAGAATGGGCTGCGCTGAGCTGGGTCAGCCTGGATCAGAGCCTTCTCACGGGAGCCGAGGCCGGGCTGGGGGGTCGGCAGCAGACACGGGTCCTGACCACAAGCTCTGCTTGGCCAAGGCAGCGATGACCAATAAACAGCCTTTGAATTTCCCACAGTTCAGGTTATCCCTCCCTAGGCGTAAGGGTGGAGGGAAATCCTTAGATTGAAAAGCCAGGTTCCTAGCCTTTGCAAGAAGCCCCCCTTCCCTTCCTCACAACGCTAGGTGGCTGTGGCTCTCGTGGACTCAATGGCAGTTGATCTGCCTGGTTCTTCTCCATCAGAACCTTCCTCTGGGGTCCAGCCTATCCACCCCTGGCATTCTCATCTCCATGGGGATTCGGTAGGAGTTAGGCCCAGGGAAGTAAGGAATGGGAGATCTAGGCATGGTGAGCCTCTCATTCATTCATTCGTTCAACCATTTCTTATTAAGCACCAACTGTTTACCAGACACTGAATTTTTTTTCTGGGAATACAACAATAAAAAAGATGAATGGAATCCCTGCCCTCTTAGTAGGGGAGAAGGGCATATAAGATGATGGTAATAATGGCTAGTATTTGTTGAATTCAGTAAGTATCAGGTCTTGTGCTAAGACCCCTTATCTACAGCGTCTCCTGTAGTCTCCTCAGAACCCCTCACGTAGGTAACATCACCTAATAGTAGGTTTTACTGTCTGGTTACACAGCTGGCAAGAAGAGAAGCTGGGATTTGAACCTGGGCAGTCCAACCCCAGGGCCTGCCCTATGAACCAGGGAATGACAACACAATCTGAGCAATGCCCTGACAGCACGGAATAGGCCCATGGGGTTCAGGAGAGCGTTTCTAGTCCTGAATTCTCTCCCCTAGCCCCTGGCCCTCCCTTCCCCACTGAGCACTGGGAGCGCAGAGGCTAGATGCCCATGCCTGGGTCCTTTCTCCAGGGGACCTCAGTGCTTTTTACTCTGCTGCTTTTTTCTGGCCTATCCTGGATTCTGTTCCCTCCACCCCAAGCCCAGCAGGGCCTGGCTGTCCTCTGCCAAGGAGCCACGCCACAACCCACAGCCCCAGGGCCCATGACAGAGTTGTCAGAATGAAGCTGCTGGAAAAACCAACATCAGGAGGCAGAATGGCTGCTGCCTGTGGTCTGGGAAGGTGGGAGGTGACAGGGTCAGAGATAGGAGAATAGAAAAGAAGGAATACCAAGAAGGAAATCCAGATAACAGGCTGAGAAAGGGGTGGTGGGGAGCCCTAGGCAATGCTCATAAAAGCTGTTTGGTCAGAGGTGAAGGACATAAGGGCTGAGAAGATGGGCTTTGATACCAGGTGGCCTGGGTTAGAAGCTGGGATTTGCCACTTACAAATCTGTTACTTCAACTTTCTTAGGCTCAGTTTTCTCATCTGTCAAATGAACATAACAAGGGCAAAAACATGTTCTTGCTTGAGAATTAACAGCAATAATAGATCTATGAGCCATAGTAAGCCCTCAATAAATAACAGTAACAGTGCTGATAATAATGATGATCTGTACTTATCCAGCGAGACTCTCCTGAAGTCCAGGCACCTGGCAACGCAGAGCCAGATCTGGCACCGCCTTTCTGTGGGTCAACCATCAAGCCTGCTGTCCTGCTCAGAAGCGGAGCTGGCAGAGGCTGGAGTTCTGTGATGGTGGCAGAGCTCCCCACCAACCCTTCTTCCTCCACCCCAGCTCTCCCCCTCTGTTTCTATCTTTTGCAGGCAGGAAAATCCCTGGAAACTTCTATCATGGTTCATGGGAGGTACCATTTACTTCTCCCCAGTCTCACTGTTTTGTCTCCCTCTGTTCAGGCTCTCTCTCTCTCTCTCTCTCTCTGACCCTCTCTGCCTCTCTTCCTGTCTTTGTCTTCCCTCCTGCCTGATCATTATCACTGCCCTCCAGGCCAGGATAACTGGTGGCCACTGGGACTGACACATGTTCCCAGGAGATTGTAGAAGGCTCTGTGTAAAGGGCTGATTGCGTGTCCTTCCCACAGGGATTGACACTCCCCCGAGAACAGGGGACATTTTCACCTGTTTCCGTTGGGCAGCTAAAAGATACCTTCAGCCACCTTTTCAAGCCCCCCAACTTGTAGTTCCACCCCCTTCCTCTCTTATGTGTGCAAACCGCCCTGCCAGAGCCCCAGCCCTGGGACACAGCCACAGCAACCACGTCCTCCCCACAGCCTGGGAGCTTTCCCTGCCTCCCCATCCTCTGGCCACAGCATCCTGAGGGGCTCGCTCAGGCCCTCTAGGGGCCCTCACCAGGACATTCAGGCTGATAACAGGGGAGCACCAGGCCCACCATTTCCCCTACAGTGGGGGTGTCAGGAGCACATGTGCCCATGGGGGCAGTACCCAGGCCCCCCCCCCCAGGACCCACTCTCCACTGTTGTTGGACAGTTGACAATTTGAGCAAACAGAATGACTCATCCCGGAGACAAAACCAAGGCAAAGAGCTTTTCCAACCCTCTCCCAAGGGAAGCAAACTAATTAAGTGGCTTCATCAGAGTACCCACGGTGGAGCCAGCACTCACTCTCCACTCCCTGTGCTCCCCATGAGGAGGCCAGATTAATGGAACTGAGTGCGAATGCTACCCTCCCTTTCCCCAAATTACTCTGGCTCCCAAGACAAAGCAACCTTTCCAGAAAACCAGCCAAGCATCCTCCATCTCTTCCCATTGATCAGTGCTGGAGGCTTCCTGGCCGAGAGCCTCCTTGGGGGCTGAGCAGTTCCCCACCAACCACAAGAGTCAGTCAGAACAGGACCAGGGAGGGGGTGGGGAAGCACAGACCACAAACAACTCAGGGACACAGAGGGGACTGTGTCTAGTCATCTGCACTCCATTATGGCCACTGAGACCAGTGGGACCCATGTTCAAGCTTGCCACCTGGAACTTGAAGATCAACAAATTAACCCCCCCCCCCACAGAATCATTGATAGATAGAGAGATTCATTCATTCATTATTCGTTCAACATTTGTTGCCACCAACCATGTACCAGGCCTGCTTCTAGGCCTTGGAGATAAAGAAGTGAAAACCCTAACAATGGATTAAGTAGATTCATACATAAGGTACCCTGGGAGGCTGTGATGGAGAAAGCTTCATTACTTTTTGAGGGGATCAGAAGGGGCTTCATTCATAGTAGAGGACACACTGCAGAGGCACTAGAATTCATAAAGGGGAGATAAGGACTCATAGCTAGGGTCCAAGGAAATCTTGGGTCTTGGCTTCAGGCCATAGCACAAGTCTTCTCCAACCCATCCAGGGCATGGCACAACTGAAAATCACAGAGCTCTCCATGGGACACTAAAAGCATGGATTATAGGACTCTCTTGTGTGAGATAAGAACAATTCAACCCACACAAATTACAATCATATAAAAAATAACAACATGAAGTATTATAAAGCAATCTCATTTGGGTAGGGATAAAAGAGCTAGCATAAGCCTTCTTCCTGAGCCAGCCATGAGGGGTGAGGTGGACAGGCCGGACAAAGATGCTTGATGTAGGGTGAGATATCTGAATAGTCACTGGTCATGTCACCTGCTGCTACTTCTGTAGTAGCTGGTCCCTTCCTTAGCTGGTGCCTAAAGTTTAATTTTAAAAAGTATAGGGGTTGGAGTGATTGAGAAAAGCATACTAACTTCACAGTTTCTGCAAATTGTAAAAAGATCACTCTATGTTATTGGTGCAATAGAGGGTCTCTCTGTTTCCCAAATCCTTAATCTGACTTAGGATGTTGGTCCTATGGCTTTCACGGATGATGAGGGGGGTGACCTCGTAATTCCGGGCCTGGTTGCCCTCAAGAAAAGGCTCAAACACCTGAGTATAGTAAGTGAGGTTCCCATACTCTGACCCAGAACCTTTTCTCTAATTCTAATACTCTCTAATCTGGACAGGCCTATCCGTTCACCATATACCTCCCATGCAGTACTGTTGTAATCACCACTGTAAGATCAATTTCTGGCCTATAAATTGCACTTGATACATATTTTGTAGAATGAATAAAATGATGGATAGGTGAATGAGTGGAAGGAGAGAGGTAGATGAGTGAATTCTTACCTCTATGCCTTTCCTACCTGCATGCCATTGGCTCTGCCTGGAATTCCTTATCCACTTATCACCACTGGTTGTCTTTGAAAACTTGGCTCTTTTAACACTTTCCCTCCAGGACCCTCTCTCCCAGGCCACTCCAAATTATAGTGATCCTGTGTTCTGCTTCAATCCTAGTAACGGGTCTGCCATGCTTATTGGGAAATGAATCATGCTTCCATTCAGCGGAATGCCCTGCAATGCCTCTGATATCTCTCTCAGTTTCGGTTTTGCAATTAACTGTGTCTTTGTTCTCCAAATAGCCTACCACTGTCATGAGAAGAGAGGTCCGGTGTTTTCTTCCAAGACAGTCCTGGACTACTGGGCAAATCGTACTAGATGATGACATGATCACAGCAAGCCCTTTCAGGGAGCCCATGGTCAAACTGTAAGAGGCAACTAGCCAAGTAAAGCTAATTTGCTGAATCCCTACTCTGCTGCTGTGTAACCTTGGCCAGCCACTTCTCTCTGGACATCCAAGGACATTCTCAGTCTGCCTCTTCTGCACCCCTTCCTTTGGAGAACCTCTACACATGATTCTGATGGGGCTGGCAATCATGGTGTTCATAGGGATGGGCGAGTGTTCACAGGGATAAGCTGGCAACTCAGCATAGTCACCCTTGCCACCGAGATTGACCTCCGGATGGGAACATGACCAATTCTAGGCCAATTGGAAGAGTTTTATGCTAGAGTTAGCAGGGAAAACTGTCTTTGGCACTTGAGGTAAGGCTTACGGGAGGGGACATGGTCAGGTCTGCCAACAGGCACCTTTTCCACACAAAGGAATGAAATCTTATGCTCTAGGAGAAACTGAGGCCACGTCTAGGCCTTACAGAAGAAAAGTCAAGCAACGGCACAGCCTAAATACCCTTGGCCAGCTTTGTTTGAAGTCAGACTACACTGGACTGTCCAATTCGGAGGACCTGCCAATTCCCTTTTTTATTTAAGATACTATAAGTTGGTCTTCTACAATCAAACAAGTCCAGGGTCTAAGTTCTCCCTTTGTACCGTGAGCAGGGAGGGTAGGAAAAGAAAAAAATGGCTCTGCTTTTAGAGGTCTTCAAGGAAATGTCTTGTGCCTGGAAATCAGATGTCTCTTAGGGGTTCTTGGAGGCTCCCATCACATTCAGGTTGCGTTGCTCCAATACAAGGCAAGCTCCTGGGTGGTCTTGCAAGGTTCTTGGCAGCTTTGACCTCTATACTCAAAGACCACTAGGTAGGCCATGGAGTAAAATACACCAATGACTGTTACCCCCTCTCCAACAGAGACACCAATATCCACATGCCCCCCAAACTGACATCCTCCTTTCCTTCTGCTTTTCTCACAGTCACATTATGCAAAAGGACCAGTAAGTCACGAGCCTTGGAGACACCTGTTTGGAAGAAGCGGGAAGACATCTCTAGCTTACCTCTCTGCAAAGCGCGTCTGCGGCAGAACCACTCCCCAGGGCCAGGCACCATCTGTTGTTAGAAATCCCCTTTGCTAATTATTAAACTTCTCTGAATGGGGATGAATCACAGAGCCAGGTGGGAGGGTGCTTGAGGAGGCGCTGGCAATTTACTTAGCAGGAGTAATCATCCCAGCCAGGGCACACGCGGAGGCTCCTGATCCATCTTTGGCATGGATTCGGCCACATGCTCAGCATCCCAAAGAGACCACCATTTCTGAAGGAAAACTCACAGGGCTCAGGGGCCCTGGTAAAGGCCAGACAGAACCTCGCTGGGGCTGGAGCTGCCCTGAAGGCCCTGAAGGATCCATTCAGCTTAGGCCCAAAGATCCATAAACCCTGTAGGCCGACCTTCCTGACTTCAAGTACAAGCCCTATTATCTTAGGAACAAAGGAACAAGACACTTCCACCCCCACTAGATCCTAGACAAGGAAATACAGTGTTATACCAGGATCGTCCTTCCCCGATGCATTGCCAAAAGGATGCACACTTCTGAGAAATGCGAAGTGGACCTTACCCTAACAAGGGTTCCCACTACCTCCATGGGTCCTCCATCCACTGTTCTTTTACCTTTCCCACAGGCAGGCCGGGAAGTTATGTTTAGGGAGGTGAGATGAGTGTAGGGTTCAAGGAAAGGAATCTCCCATATTTTGAACACTTACAGTGTGGTCTCCAGCACTTCACTATGCCCTTAGTAAAGTTTTCTAATGGAATCTGTCTAACAACATTTCAGGACAGCCATTGTCACTTCCATTTGGCAGATTAGGAAAACTGAGGTCAGGGAATAAAAGTTACTTGTCCAAGGCCTTTCATTTAGCTGGTAACAGAGGCAGGACCTTGTCCCAGGTGACTCTTTCCTCTTTACTGCACTAGAGACAAAAGGATGGGGTTGAACATGTGTGTTCCAGGGAAGATTTGCTGACACTGAAGAAACCACATGGAAGTCTGGCCTTCCCAGGTAGTCCCAGACCCAGGGTCTCCATCATCACCATCAACTCTGAGCATGTGCCAAGTGCCAACTGGGCCCCGGGAGTACAAAGAACTGAGAGGCTCCCCCCGG
>PVIY010061371.1:0-11270 GCA_004026745.1 Myrmecophaga tridactyla | reverse complement strand
TTCGATTCCATTAGTCAATATATCTATCTTTATGCCAGTACCATGCTGTTTTGTTGGTCCTATTTTTTAATGTAGGCATTTACAATTATAGATTTTCCTCTGATCATTGCCTTCACTGCATCCTTTAAGTTTTGGTATGTTGTTTTTGTTTTCATACATACCTAAGTATTTTCTAGTATTTCTTGTAATTTCTTCTTTGTCTATTTAATAGTGTGCTGTTTAATTTCCACAGATTTGTACATTTTCTAGTTTTCCTTTTGTTGATTTCTAGCTTTAATCTAGTGTTTTCCAAGAAGGTGGTGACGTAAATAAATTTTGCTTTTTTCTCAATGCATTTAAATTTATTAAGATTTGTATTTGGGGCCTAACGTAAGGTGTGTCTGGTGAATGATCTATGTGCACTTGAGAAGAATGAGTATCCTGCTCTTGGGTGGAATATTTCAATATGTTTCCTTTAGATCTTACTGGTTTCTAGTTTTGTTCAAGTCCGGTATTTGATCTCTTTCTAGATGTTCTATCATTTATTGAAAGTTCTATATTCAAATTTCCAGCTTTGAATTTAGAGCCATTTCTCCCTTCAGTTCTGTCCATTTTTGCTTCATTTATTTGGGGACTCTTTTTTTTAGAGCATATTTGCTTGTCATTGTTGTATCTTATAGTGCATTAAATACTCTATCATTATATAATATCCTTCGTTTTGTCTCTTATAGTCTTTTTTGAATTGAAGTCTACTTTCACTATCAGTAACATAGCTGCTCCTGCCGTTTTTTGGTTACTGTTTGCATGGAACATCTTTTTCCACACATTTACTCTCAACTTTTGTGTTTTTGTATATAACATGAGTGTCTTCTAGACAGCATATAGATAAATCATGTTTTTTCATCCAGTCTTCCAATCTCTACCTTTTAATAGGAGAGTTTAATCTATTGACATTTAAGGTAGCAACTGATAGGAAATGTTTTACTTTTGCCATTTAGTTATTTTTTTCTGTATGTCTTGTATATTTTTGTTCCTCTGTTAGTGCGTTACTTCCTTTCTTTTCATTTGGTTGCTTTTTTTGTGGTGTACCAGTTTGATTTTTATCTTCTCTCTTTTTTCTTTGTATTTCTGTAGTTATTTTCTTAGTTAAATTTTAATTACAGTTAGTGTTTTAAGTTAATAGCAACCTAGTTCAACTGGTATCATTTAGTTTCAGTAATAGGATTAGAAGAGCACTTTCATATCTATCTGTGTCTCTACCCCTTTATGTTTGCTATTTTCTCAGAATTTTATATGTCATCATTCATTTTATTCCAGCTAAAATAGATACATTTGTCTTTTAAGTCATAGATGGGGAAACAGAAATAAGGAATATAGCATATAGGATATTCTCTTTAGCCTTGTACTTTATTTCTTTTTGCCACTTCAAGTTACTGTCTAGTGTCCTTTGTTTCAGTGTGAAGTACTCCATTTAGCATGTTGTTTTGGTAATGAATTCTTTCTGCTCTTGTTTATTTGTAAGTGTCTTAATCTTTCTCCTCATTTTTTGTTTTCTTTTTTTGCATGGGCAGGCTCTGGGAATCGAACCCAGGTCTCCAGCATGGCAGGCAAGAATCCTTTCTCCATTTTTTAAAATACAATTTTATTGAAGTATATTCACACACCATATAAACCATCTGAAGTATACAATCCGTGGTTCACAGTATCATTACATAGTTATGCATACATTCCATGATAAATTTTAGAACATTTTCATTACACCAAAAAAGAAATAAAAATAAAAAGAATATCCAAATCCTATCATATCCACCCCCCCATTATTGACCCATAGAATTTGTATGGTAATCTGTTATTGTTAATGAAAGAATATTAAGATTTTACTCTTAACTATAGTTTAACAGCTTATAGTTAACGTAGTTTTCAGTAGGTACAGTTTTTCCCCATATACCTCTGTGTTGTTAATCCCTTACAGTAGTGTCATACATTTGTTCTCGTTCATGAAAGAACTTTTTCGTATTTGTACAGTTAATCACAGTCATAGTCCACCACAAGATTCACTGTGTTATACATCCCCATCTTTTAACCTCCAACCTTCCTTCTGGTAACATGCATGCCTCTAGACTTCCCCTTTTTCTTCACGCCATTCAGTACTGTTAATTATACAGACAATAGTGTGCTACCACCATGTCTATCCATTTTCAAACATTTTAAGTTCTACCTGGTTAAACATTCTACACATATTAAGAAACCACTCCCAATTATTTAGCCTCATCGTGTATTCTGGTAACCTTTATTGTATATTTTATGTCTGTGAGTTTATGTATTAAAATTAGTTCATATCAGTGAGATCATACAATATTTTTTGTTTCTGACTTATTTCATTTAACGTAATGCCCTGAAGTTTCATCCATGTTGTCACATGCTTCAGGATTTTCTTCTTTCCTACTGCTGAATAATATTCCATCTTATGCATATACCACATTTTATTTATCCATTCATTGGTTGATGGACACTTGGGTTGTTTCCGTCTGTTTTAGTTTGTTAAAAGTTGGCAGTATGCAATATACCAGAAATGGAATGGCTTTTGAAAAGGGAATTTATTAAGTTATAAGTTTATAGTTGTAAGGCCATAAAAATGTCCAAACTAAGGCATCCAGAGACATATATCTTGACTCAAGAAAGGCTGATGTCTGTCACATTGGAAGACATGTGACTAGCATTTGCTGGTCCTTGTCACGGTTTTGTTGCTTCCAGCTTCTGATTTCAGTGGTTCCCTCTCTAGGTGTCTGTGGGCCTTAACTCGTCTGGGACACAACTCTGGGTTCTGGCTTACTTAACATCTCACGGGAAGGCACATGGCAGTGTCTGCTGGACTCCCTATCTGTCTCTAGGCATCTGCTCTTTGTTGACACTCCAAGCATCTCCAGGTGTCTGCATCTCTGTCAGCTCTTAAGCAACTGTTCTCCAAATATCTGAGTTTCCTCCAAAACGTTTCCCCTTTTAAAGGACTCCAGTAAACTAATCAAGATGCATGTTGAATGGGTAAAGTCACATCTCTAATCAAAAGGTCACACCCACAATTGGATGTGCCTTATCTCCATGGAAACAATTCAGTCAACATTTTCATCCTAAACAGTAGGTCTACCCCCACAAGATTAGATTAGGAAAGACA
The DNA here is from genome assembly GCA_004026745.1 of Myrmecophaga tridactyla. Taxonomy (NCBI): domain Eukaryota; kingdom Metazoa; phylum Chordata; class Mammalia; order Pilosa; family Myrmecophagidae; genus Myrmecophaga; species Myrmecophaga tridactyla. The sequence goes on along the minus strand of PVIY010061371.1, from coordinate 8,119 downwards.
ACATGACTTTTCTGGGGTACATAACAATTTCAAACCCACACACCGTCTTTTGGCAATTGTGAATAATGCCCACTATGAACATCAGTATGCAAATGTCTGTGTGCCTGCTTTCAGATCTTGGCTATATTCCAAGTAGCAGGAATGCCAGATCATAGGGCAACTCTATACTTAAGTTAGCTTCCTAAGAAACTTCCAAACCATCGTCCACAGTAGCTATACTATTTTACAATCCCACCAGCAGTGAATAAGTGTTCTATTTCTTCATATCTTTCCAACAGTTGTAGTTCCCTATTTGTTTAATAGCAGCCATTCTAGTAAATTTGAGATATTATCTTATTGTGGTTTTGATATGCATTTCCCTAATGGCTAGTGAAGCTGAGCATCTTTTCAGTTGCATTTTAGCCATCTGTATTTCCTCTTTGGAAAAATATCTATTCATGTCTTTGCCCAACTTTTAATTGGGCTGTTTGCCTTTTTAGTTGAGTTGTAGGATTTCTGTATATATTCTTAATATTAAGATATGTGGTTGCCAAATATATTCTCCCATTGAATGTGTTGCCTTTTCAAACTTTTCAAAATTCTTTGAAGCACTGAAGTATTTGATTTTGAGGAGTTTCTCTCCTTCAATTAAAAAAATTTAAACATTTTTTAAATTGTGAAGTATATATACAAAGAAAAGAAAGAAAAGGCAATAATTTTCTAAGTACATTTCAACAAATTGTTACAGAAAAGGTTTCAGAGTTTGTTATGAGTTACCATTCCACTATTATGCATTTTTCCTTCTAGCTGCTCCAAAACACTGGAGACTAGAAGAAATGTCAGTATAGTGATTCAGCACTCATGCTGATTTGTTAAATCCTATTTTCTCTGTTATAGATCCTCCTCCTTCTTTGATTCTTCTCCCAATCCATAGGGATTTTTAGGCAGTACCTGTTCTGACTTTTTCATGTTGAGAAGGTGTGTCAGCACTAAAGAATGGGGGATGTAATTAGATAATCTTGGAGAGGCTGGTCCCTCTGGGTTTTAGAATTTATCTGGCCTAGGAATTCTCTGGAAATTATACATTCCAGAAAAGCAAACAGTCCATGAAACTTTTTTAGTCTCAGTTCTAGCCCTAGATGTTCTTAAGAGTTAACAGGAGTGATACTGGTTGGGGTTTAGCAAACCATAACAATAAGCACTATCGGACTGAAGCTTGCATTAACAGTAGCCTCCAGAATAGCCTCTTGACTCTATTTGATCTCTCTTAACCATTGATACTTTATTTTATTATACTTCTTTTCCCACTTTTGCTGAAGAAGGTGTTGTTGTTCCCACAGTGCCAGGGCCAGACTCATCCCTGGGGGTCATGTCCTGTGTTGTCAGGGAGACTTTCACTCCTGGAATTATTCCGCCTTGTATTAGAAGTCGTAGCTGGAGCACTTGGGAGAAAGAAGTTAAAGGCATCCATATAGGAGAGGAAGAAGTTTAGCTTACATTATTTGCAGATAACATGATTGCCTTCATTTTTTATTTTATTTTTTATTTGTATTTATTTATTTATTTTGGGTGCATAGTCTGGGAATCGAACCTGGATCTCCCATATGGGAGGCAAGCATTCTACCACTGAACCATCCGTGCATCCAGCCTTCATTTTTGATGGAAAATTTTGCTGCGTATAAAATTCTTGGTTGATAGTTTTTTTCATTAAAAACGTTAACTATGTCATCCCTCTGTCTTCTGTCCTCCATGTTTTCTAGTGAGAAGCTACTGTTTTATCTTATTGGGGATCCTGTGAATGTTGTAAGTCTCTTCTCTCTTGCTGGTTTCAAAATTATCTTTTTGTCTTTGGATTTTGACAGTCAATATGATGCAACTTTGTTTAAATCTCTTTGAATCTAGCCTGCTTGTAGTTCCTTAAGCTTTCTTAATGTATACATCCATGTTTTTCATCATATTTGACAAGTGTTCTGCCATTATTTCTTCAGATATTTTTCTGCCCTATTCTCTTTTTCATCCTCCTGGGTTTTCAGTGATGTGTATGTTGGTACACTTGATTGTGTCCAATACATCTCTCACCCTCTGTTCAGTTTTTTTTCTTTTGATTTTAAATCTGTAATTTAAACCTTTTATTCATGTGCATAGTGCTTTATTGTTTTTATGAGATATTTACACTGTGACCCTTTTTATTATGGAATCTATATATACTATAATCAAGACAGACAAATCTTTGAGATTTGTTGGGCACCATAAGCTGGGGTACCAATAAAGATTAGCATACACACATTAATAAATATGTTATAGTTCATCCCAGTAGTAGGGTGTTGGTTTATTACATAGTGTTTCCTTTGGAATACAGCTGTTATGTTTTAATTTAGTGCCTTAAAAATGTCACAGAACTTGCATTTGCAAAGAAATCTCCTTAGGTGCAATGTTGTGATGTGGAATGGTGTGGTGTAATTCAATAAAGCATTATTTTATTGTAGTTGCTTGAGAGTTTAAAGTTTCACCATTTTATACCATGTATCTTCAGCAGAAATCTGCCATACTGTATAACCACAGGCAACATAGGGTAAATGTCAAACTGACTTCATTTCTGGAAATTCAGTCTTCATTTTCTTTTCTTCTCCTTACAATGGATAATTTCAGTTGTCTTGTGTTCATGTTCTCTAATCATTTCTCCTGCCTTCTAAAATCTGCTTTTGAATCCCTGTATTCAATTTTTAAATTTCCATTCATGTACTTTTCAGCACCAACATTTTGATTTGTTTCCTTTTTTAGTTTCTGTCTTTTTATTTTGTTCAGAAAATGTTTTCCTAATTTCATTTAGTTCTGTTTATATGGATTTCTTTAGCTAATTGAATATATTCAAAAGAACTGAGTTGACCTCTTTCCCTAATAGTTACAGTGTTTGAGCTTCTTCAGGGATGTCTTGTGTCAAATTCCTTTTTTCCAGTGAATGAGCCATATTTTTCTTGTTTATTTATTTTGTAACTTTTTGGTAAGAACTGTATCTTCAGAGCATTATGTTGGTGTAACTCTGGAAATCTAATTCTTCCACTTCTCTGTTATTGCTAAGTTTAATTGGTTTCTTCTTGAGGGGTTGAACTGTGTTTTTTTTTTTTATTTACATGGGCAGGCACTGGGAATCGAACCGGGGTCCTCTGGCATTGCAGGCAAGCATTCCTGCCTGCTGAGCCACCGTGGCCCGCCCTGAACTGTGTTTTTTGTGTGCGTGTGCGTGTGCGTGTGTGTGTGTGTGTGTGTGTCTGTGTGTGACTTTTCCAAACTATTTTGCTCCCAAATGGGGAATGGAAAGACAGAAAATATAAAAGGGAAAATGGAAAAGGTACTGCCTAATGAGTACCTCTGTTGCCTTTGCCTGAATTAGGTGTAAACCATGGTAGCCCTTAGTGCCAACCGTCCATCGATCTCAAGTAGCTGATCAAAAGCAGCAATCAGATCACACGCCCAGATGTTGGAAGACGAGGTCCTTATACCACTCTTGCAAGTTGCTCCACGTACCCAGCTGCTGTCCCAGGGTTGAGTTTTAAGGGATGGGGGATGGTGTAAAAATATTTATAGCAGCCTATTTATATTGATTTTAATTTGGCTTCAAACTGATGATTTTTTAGTTCTTTTTTAAACTTGTTTTAATTGTGAAATATAGCATATATACAAAACAATAAATTTCAAAGTACATTTTAACAAGTAATTATAGAACAAATTTCAAAATATGGTGTCAGGGTCAGGTTTGTGTGTCAGCTTGGCCATGTGATGGTACCTGTTTTTCTGGTTGGGCAAATGCTGACCTGTCTTTTGCTGTGAGGACATTTCATAGAATTAAATCATGATCACGTTGGCTACATCCACAGCTGATTCCATTTGTAATCAGTCAAGGGGAGTGTCTTCTTTAATGAGTGTGTTTAATCTAATCACTGGAGGCCTTTTAAGGAGAGTTCAGAAGAGGCAGGTTCTCTTCCTGCTTCGGCTGGCGAGCCTCTTCTCTGGAGTTCGTCCATATACTCCATTGGAATCATCAGCTTCACAGCCTGCCCTACAGATTTTGGACTCTACATTCCCATGGTTACATGAGACACTTTTATAAATTTTGTATTTATGAATACTTCCTGTTAATTCTGTTTCTCTAGAGAACCCTAACTAATACATTTGGTATGGGTTGCAGTTAGACAATTTCAAGTATTTCTTTCTAGCTCCTCTCAGACACTAGAGACTAGAAAGAAATACAAATTTGGTGATTCAGTAGTCATACTCATTTGTCCTATCTTCTCTATTGTAACTCTTCCTTGTCTTTTAATCCTTCTCCCAATCTTTTGGGGTATTTGGGCAATGACCATTCTGACTTCTTCATGTTGAAAAGGAATGTTGACATAATGGACTTGGGAGATGCAACTGCTGCTCTTGGACAGACTGATAACTCTGGGTTTCAGGGCTTATCTGGTCTAGGAATCATCTGGAGGATTTTAGGTCTCTGAAAAATAAACTTATTGAGTGAAAATTGTATAGAGTCTCAGATAGAGCCCTGGGAATCCTTTAGGTTTTGGAGGCATACTGTTTGTTGCAACTTGGCATACCATGGCAATTAGTAATACCTCACTGAAGTGTGCATAAGTAGCCTCCAGAATAGCCTCTTGAATCTATTTGAAATCTCTTAGCCTCTCATACCTTATTGTATTACATTTTTTTACCCTTTTGGTCAGGTAGGCATTGTCGATCCCATGGTACCAAGACCAGGCTCATCCCTGGGAGTCATGTCCTAGGTTGCAAGGGAGACTTGCACCCCTGGACATCATGGCCCATGTATGTGGGTGGGATCAGGTTATGATTTTACTTGCAGAGTTAGACTGAGAGTGAGAGAGGGCACATCTGAGCAACAAAAGAGGTTCTCTGGAAGCAGCTCTTAGGCATGATTATAGTTAGGCTTAGCTTCTCTGCTACAGAAATAAGTTTCATAAGAGCAAGCCTGTTAACTTGGAAGTCCCTAATGTTGAGAGACTATCAAGGATTTCCCAGGTAGGAAAGTTTAATAGTTCCATATTTTTCCACCAGTTCCTTAGGGGACTTTGCTGGTACTTTTTTTGTTGGGGTACATAGTCCAACCTGCCACATCTGGCAATCCTACTTCTAGGTATATCCTGAAGAATTGAAAGTGGGAACTCAGAAAGATATTTATATACCAGCCTTCATAGGAGCATTATGTACAGTAGCCAAAAGATAGAAACAAACCAAATTTCCATGAACAGATGACTGGATAAACAATCTGGTTTATACATGCAGTGGTATTTTATGGAAATAATAAATGGAACGAAGTGCTCATGTATGCTGCAACATGGATGAACCTTGCAAAGATCATATTGAGTGAAATAAAGCTTAGAAACATAAGGACAAATATTGTATGATTTCTCTCATGTGATTGCTTAGAATAAGAATATTCATAGAGACAGAAAGCAGAAGAGTGGTTACCAAGGGTTGGGTCAAGGTTGAAATTAGGAGTTGTTGCTTAATGGGTTTGGGATGATGAAAATGTTCTGGAAATAGATGGTGGTGAAGATTACTCGATATTGTCAATGCACTTATGCCACCTAAATGTACACTTAAAATTAGCTTAAATGATTTTTGTTGCATATATATTTCCACATACAATATATGCAATTAAAAAATAGAATCCTATAACAGAAACTTTTCACACTTCCACTGTGTAACAGTTTGGGGGAAGAAATTCTGGAATTCCATGAACATTTTGTTAGTCTGTGGCAATCAGTACAGAATATTCTAAATTGGGGATCCTGTAGAAAATCCCATTTGTATGAGATCCTTATTTATGTCTCACATTCTTCAGTTTGTCATCTCCTCATTGTACGTGCAGTTTGCTGAATCAAGAGTAAAAATGTGGGGAATTTTGAGTACTGAATATTCTGTATCTGGATAGTTGATACACATTTAGGTAGGAGTCTTTCTTCATGGTTTTCCTCTTTTCCTGGGTCCCCTTATATGTCCTCTCCATGTTTTCTTTTTCATCTCCTTGTAATCCACTCTTTCTGAATGATCTCATATGCCTACTACAGGTGTAAAATGAAACCTTCTCTATCTTCAGCCCCACACCAAACTTCTTCCTTGTTTACAACTTTTATAACCAACTGCACTAGACCTCTCTACTAGATACCATAGATACTTCAAATCAATATGTTTAAAAGTCTTTCACCTATATTCCTGAAGGCAGTTCTCTCAGACTTCCTGTGCAAAATCCCAGGAGTCATCATAGGCTCCTCCTTTTCCTTCACCCCTTTGGCCATCAATACTCATGAAGTCTACATTCTAAATACTTTCCAAACTGGTCCCTTCCTCACCAACTGTACCTCCACAGACCTTCATCATTTCATACCTGAGTTTTTCTGGAAAAGCTTACTTAGTTTTTTCCTGCTCCAGACTCATTTTCCCACACTTTCCATGACTCTCAACACTTGTACCTGCCATTCTTCACACTTCTTCCAGAATTGCTTTCCTAAATATCAAATATGATGATATTTCCAGATTAAATGCCTCCAGTGACTTCATCTGTGGGATGCAGTTCAGGCTCTTTTACGTGGTGTACAACCCCTTTCATAATTTGGCTTTCCTTACCTTTCTGGTTTACTTTCTCCCTATATCCACATAAACACTCAGTTTTCTAACACAGTCCAGTTAACTTCCAGTCTCTGAAGATGCCAGTTCGTTCCTGTAATCTTTTTCTTCATCTGGTCAATTCTTGCTCTAGCATGCCTACTTCTCAGAAGCTTTTCCAGGGTTAATTGCCCAGCCTCTGTGACTGGCTCCCTCCAAACACTCTTATCTGAGTATATTGTAGCTTTCTGTTCTTTCATCTGATCTCAGCACCAGCCCTTCTGGACTTTGAACTTCATAAGGTCAAGGACTAGTTTTTTTCATCTCTTTATACACAATGTTTAGCATAGAATGTGGCACGTATTATGTTTTGAATAAATGTCTGATTAATAAATGGGCATCACGATATAATGAAAGAGCCTTGCTTAAGTCACATAATTTCTCTGCCTAGCAATTTCCTCACCAGTACATGGGCCATCATGGTACCATCGAATAATACTGCTATAATAAATGTGTGCATTATGGGACTTGTGTGACCTCTGTGTCCTAGCTCTGCTGCATCTAAGCAGTGGCCCTGGGTGAGTTATTTAGCCATTCTAAAGCTCTTCCCTTTCCTTTCTTCTTTTGGATTATTTGAACTAGAATTTCCATTTTAATTTATATATTGACTTTGTGCTAATTTTGGTGATTACTCTAGGAATTATAATATACATTGGTAACTCTTCATAGTACAGTTCATATTGTTCCAGTTCCCATGAAACATAGGTAACTTAAAACTGTGTAGATGTATTTACAAACACACACCCTACCATCATTTTTTGTTATAGTTGTCATCTCTGTTATACTACATTATCTTATGACTTGAATAAGACAGTGTTAAATATTTTTTCCTTAAATAATATTAAGTATTTTAAATAGATTAGGAGAAAAAACAGTCTTTTATATTTACCTACATGTTTAGTTTCCAATATTGTTCTTTCCTGTAGATCCAGAGCATTCCTTTTGGCATTATTTCCCTTCAGTATGAAGAATTTGCTTTAGCATTTCTTGTAGTGTGTATTTGATGGCGATATACTCTCTCAGTTTTTCTTTTTCTGAAACTGTCTTTATTTCACCAATTCTTAAAGGATATTTTCATGGGTATAGAATTCTGGGTTGACAGTTTTTTTCTGATACATTAAACATGTTCCATTCTGACCTAGCTTCTATAATTTCTAGTGAGTAGTGTGTCAAAGCTTGAATCACTGTTCTCCTGTAGGTGATTTATTTTTCTCTGGTTTCTTTTCTTTTTTTTTTTCCCCCGACAGGCAGGCACTGGGAATCAAACCTGGGTCTCCAGCATGGCAGGCAAGAACTCTGCCTGCTCAGCTCTCTGACTTCTTTAAAGAGTTTTTCTTTATCTTTGCTTTTAGAAGTTTGACTTTGGTGTGCAAAGCATAGATACGTTTAGTCTGTTTTCATGTTTGGTAAGCTTTTTAAATTCTAACTTATGTGTTTCACTAGTATTGATACGTTTTCT
>PVIY010061370.1:0-11247 GCA_004026745.1 Myrmecophaga tridactyla | reverse complement strand
GCTTTCTGTGAAAGTCACCGTCTCAGCTTCTTCAACTGCACAATTGAAATCAATACCAGACGTCTCTGCTTCCTAGGATTGTGAGGATCGAATGAGATAGAGGATATAAAATGTAAACTACTGATTTTATCCACGTGTGACTGTTTCTTCTTGAACACATTTTTGATCTTTTGAAATTTGGACTGAAAAAAAAAAGAGAGAAGAGGAAAAACTTTGTTGAATCAGCTGTCGTAGTCCCAATCCAGAAAAGGAGGGGAAAAAACAGTCTGATGGTGGCACATTTCCCTCATATAGTTTTAAATTTAGATTTTGCTTGAGTTCCAAGTTCTTTTTGTAGGGTTAACTTCATTATTCCAGCTAGATGATTTGGACATCACATAAGAATGCGATTTTTTTAGCAAAGCTCTCTTAATTTTTTTTTTTTTAACATGGGTAGGCACCAGGAACTGAACCCGGGTTTCTGACATGACAGGCGAGAACTCTGCCACTGATCCCCCATTGCCTGCCCTATCTTTTTTTTTTATTTTTTAAATTAAATACATATAACACCAAACAAACGCAAACATTCTTAACTTTTGATCCTTCCATTGTACATATATAATCAGTAATTCACAATATCATCACATAGTTGCATATTCATCAGCATGGTCATTTCTTAGAATATTTGCATCAATTCAGAAAAAGAAATAAAGAGACAACAGAAAAAAATTCATACATACCATACCCCTTACCCTCCCTTTCATTGATCACTAGCATTTCAGTCTAAGTTTATTTTAACATTTGTTCCCCCTATTATTTATTTTTATTCCATATGTTTGATTTGTCTATTGATAAGGTAGATAAAAGGAGCATCAGATACAAGGTTTTCACAATCACACAGTCACATTGTGAAAGCTATATCATTATATAATCATCATCAAGAAACATGGCTACTGGAACACAGCTCCACATTTTCAGGCAGTTCCCTCCAGCCTCTCCATTACATCTTTTTTTTTTAATTTATTAATTTAAAAAAATTAAGAACAAACAAAAACATTAAACATTAACATATAATTCTGTTCTACATATTTATTCAGTAATGCTGAATATCATCACATAGTTGCATATTCATTATTTCTTAGAGCATTTGCATCAATTCAGAAAAAGAAAAAGACAACAGAAAAAGAAAACAATAACAGAAAAAAGATTATACATACCATATCCCTTACCTCTCACTTTCATTTATCACTAGCATTTCAAACTAAATTTACTTTAACATTTGTTCCCCCATTATTTATTTTTATTCCATATGTTCTACTCGTTTCTTGACAAGGTAGATAAAAGGAGCATCAGAGACAAGGTTTTCACAATCACACAGTCACACTGTGAAAGCTATATCATTATACAATCATCTTCAAGAAACATGGCTACTGGAACACAGCTCTACAGTTTAAGGCAGTTCCCTCCAGCCTCTCCATTTCCTCTTAGATAACAAGATGATATCTACTTAATGCGTAAGAATAACCTCCAGGATAACCTCTCGACTCTGTTTGGAATCTCTCAGCCATTGACACTATTTTGTCTCATTTTGCTCCTCCCCCTTTTGGTGGAGAAGGTTTTCTCAATCCCTTGATGCTGACTCTCAGCTCATTCTAAGATTTGTTGCCAGGAAGGTCAACACCCCTGGGAGTCATGTCCCACATAGAGAGGGGGAGGGCCTGCCCTCTCTTAACATTTTAAAGATCATAAAACTCCACTATGTGTTCTACTGAATTGTATTCCAGATTTTCTTGGCAGTAATCATTATGAAACCATTTGAAATGTATAAAGTATAAAATTGTTGGCTCTGTGGTATGATAGAAGGAGCATTTAGAGTCAGAAGATATATCTAGATCATCAAAATATTTCTGAACTGTGGCTTATGCGTTCGTAAAATTAAATAGTGCTTGTCTTAACTCAGGAGTTCTGGTGAGACTCAGATGAAATGATAAATACTGTAATCCTTTTCAAACTGCAATATTATTTTATGAAAAAAGAAAAGGTTTTATTAACTATCAATTATACTTTTAAAAGGTTCCAATTTAGCATTAAGTCCTGTGAATTCCACAAGTCCATGTGATTTTTTAAATCTCTTATATAGTTTTTTTTTTTTACCTCTTCATAGTTTTAGTGGACCCAAAAAAATCCCCCTATCTACCAAGTCTTTTGATTTAGTATTAGTGTGCCCCCAAATTTCAGTTTGCTTTAGTAATACTACGGTTTCTTAGGAAAATTAAAAAGTCTCTTCCAAAGAATAATTAAGTTTAATATACCATGTAAAATTAAAAATATTTTCCTGATAGTTTAGTGTATATGTCATGTAAGTTAAGATAGCTCTTTTATACGTCCTTAGTATGGCCATACTGAGGTAAGTGATGGCCCATTCTCTTTGTAGACATTCATTCTGATCAGTATTACTTTTTATTGGCTTTTAAAAAAATGTCATCATCCCATGAATTACAACAGAGCTGGTGCTTAAACACAAATTCTAAAATTAAGTTGCCTGGTTTGAATCCTGGCTTCAGTTACTGGGTATAATCTTGGGCTGTTTACTTGTACCTGCTCTGTGCCTCAGTTAATAAAGACCTTATATGGTTGTTTTAAGGATTAAATGTGTGAGTATTTGTAACATGCTTAAAACAGTGACTGACAAACACTTTAGTCAGTTAAATTCTTTCTTCATTAATTCTATTCAATATTATCCATCATATATTAGTGTGAAATAATAATGAAGAGAGATATCCTCTGGTGGTCACTTTATTTTTAGTTTATTATATTTTACAACTGATATTATTTTTAATCATTCGTTAAGCCTGTAAGTACTTGGAAATTTGCATGTTTGCCCTAAGCAACCAAAATTTGCATTGGATTTCACAACAGGAATATTGTCATAATCTCAAAAACATCTAGTATCAAGGCTTATCACAGGTATGTACTTTAAATATTCAACTGTATATTGCTTAGTTTTTTGAGTTGTGATGATTAATTTCAGTCAGTAGAAATAAGAGATCTAATAACACCATCTTACCTTTGAATACCCATTTACAAATGCTTTGTAAAGTATGCCCTTTTTATCATTTGCAAGTTACTGTAAGAAAGCATTTAAGAATAGGGCTCTGGAATAGACCTGAGCTCCAGTCCCTGCATTTGAATGTGCTTTGGCAAGTCGCCTTCCTAAGCCTCACTTTCCTTTCTCTGCCCCGTAGAGCTGTCTGGGAGGTTAATGAAACGTAACGCATAAAAACGCAGTTAGAATAGTGCCTGGCCTATTGCAGAAGTGCAGCCGTCCTAGTTATTGAAGTCACATGTTTCATATTGATTAATTTTTTCACATGTGATTCTATTAGCCTGTCATTAATTTGTGTTTAATATAATACTGAATTATTTTTTGAAGCCATTTTATTCCCCAAATTTTCCTCTCTTTTTCCTTGAGATTGTAAAACCCAAGTTATTCTTAGGAAGTAAGAAAGCAGTTTGAGACTCACAGAAATCCCCTGAGCCATTCTAAAAATAGGAGGAGTACAATTTATGAATCATGAGGTTATTTTTGAAAATCTCGGGACAGTAAAATGTTGATGTATTTCTTTTGTATCCAAAACATACAAAACATGTTTATGTCATGTAAACAAAGCATATAGTTCTTATTGCATTATTCTGCAAATTTGAGATGGTTGATCCTGTGAAGTATTTCGGAAAAAAAAAAAAGTAACATTTTGAACATACTGTTTCAATCCAGAATTTGGGTTTATAAATGCATTCAAACCAGCAGGTATTTCTTGGCCCCTAATTTTTTCTGCACATAGGGCACTGTTTAAATTTACAAGGTGATGCTCCTAAATCCCAACCACTTCCTTGGCTTGCTCATGCTTTGTGGTGCTTCCTTCGACTTCAGGAGATTAGAGTGAATTGACCTTCTCAAAACTGTGATTAAGGATATTTTTCAGTATTGTTACTACCAAGATATATTTTTTGTACAGTAGCCCTTGCTTTCTCTGTAAAAGGAGCTGTCTCTGAGGCTTGAGGTTTTTTGGGTCAACTTTCCCATCTTTTCCGTTTAGATTGTTATTGTTTTGCGTATATGTGTAGGGATTTATCCTTTCTCCTTGTTTTCCTCCATTGGGTCGTGTTACCCTAATCCCACAGGATGTAGGATTTAGTGGGGTAGCCTAAGGCGTTAGCCCAAGCTGCTAGAGGAGTGATCTAGAGAATAGGAAAAGCAGGGTCCTTGTCCTTAAGAAGTTCATATTCTATAGTGGATGGAGAGAAACAAAGTATGTAAAATGACATAACTAAAGATAATTAAAACTTTAATGAAATAGCATAACATTTCGTATGACTACTGCTAAATAATACATTACTTTGGCATTCAAAGGAAGTAGAGATTCACTTTAGACTGGATTAAGAAAGATGTAGCAATCTTGAAGAGGATAGCAGCTCTCTTTGTAGTTCTATTGTGGGGAAAAATATTTTACCAGCTAAAGTAAAATATTTTATCCATGAAAATATTAATGAGTCAGACATTGCTCTGAAATACACTGTGTGACTCATACCCAGATGTCCAGTCAACACCGGCAGTCCATGCAGAAACAAGAAAAGAATGTATGGATGTATTTTTATTAAGTATTTAGTTTTGTGTCCTTAAGAAACGTTTGTGAAATCATATATTTGCTTTCATTTCCATTTAGAGTCAGGCTAAATTTCAATATTTTTTTGACTATATGAAATTAGTTTCTAAAAATTCTTTTATTATAATATTTCTCCTGTAGAATGTAAGAATTTGAACTATTCTTGTCATCTTTGTCCAGAAATGAGTTATATATTAAATCTAGTATTTCCAGCCACATTCTGTGACAGGCACCTAGGAGGTTATTGTAGTTGTATATGAGAAACTGGAGGGGAATAGTGGCAGGACAGACAGAGGGGGGATGGATGTGAACAAAGATTTTCAAGGTAGGATTTATTAGCTAGTTGACTCTTGTCCCTTGCTTTCCATAATCAAAGATGATTCTGAGATTTTAAGCCTAGATGAATTAGAAAAAGAGTGTACAGTTAACAGTTAAAGAATACAGGTATACAGGTTATATTTTGGACATATTTGAAGTTTTGGCAACATGTTCAGGTGTAAGAGTCTAGGCAGACGTTAGAAATATGGGAGTGGAACTTTGGAGAGAGATTGGAGTTGAGGATAAAATCTAGACGTTCACACAGAGGTAATAATTTATCTTGCCTGGAGAAGAAAAGAAAAACTACTAAGAAAAATTCTGTTCATTATCAGTTATCGCAGTTAGCAGTTAAAATAATAATTAATGTGTTAAAACATCTTTCTGTTTGGAGACTTTGGAGTTATGTCTGAATGAATTTTGTCATTCTCTAATTTTTGGACTTGCTACTAGATGGCAGTAGTAATCAGTGCCAAAGGCAAGGAAGGCAAGTATTTAACAGAGCTTGATAACTTAAATCTAATTCATATGTTTAGAAAAGTTACAATTCTTTTCATTCCTTTACATTCTTTTCAGTCCTTTTTATCCTTCACATCAGATCTATGAGGAAAGTCTATCACCCCCCCCTTAATATCCGCCTTTTAAGGATTATGCCTTTTGTTGGTTATACCTTTGATACCAGGATTTTTTACTGTGTTCAAAAGAGAGGAAATGAGTTTAAAACTTACTAGATTCTGATCTCCTTAAGATATGGCACAGAGTAGTTAGAGATGGTCTGCCCTATTGTATCTTTACACAAGTTAAATATTTATAAAATATTGCCTTAGTGTATGAAAGATGTGTCAACGTGATTATAAACTATCCATTGTCTGGAAACCTCCTTCTGGCTTACTCTAATTTCAGTCATTGGTTAGCAGTGGGAATTTAAATAAGTATGAATATGTTAAAGCATCTTTCTGTTTGGAAATTTTTTTTTGTTGAGGGGAGAGCATCTTGGGGGGAACATTTCACACTGAATTACTTCAGTAGTATCTAGTCCAGGTGTATGTGTGTGTGTGTAAATATATATATTTAGTGTCTAGATCACACGTATACATACAGTATTATGTATAGAATAATAGAAGATAGAATTCACATCTAATAGTTTATTCTGCAAGTTATTAGTATAAATTGTTGCATTTGTTTGAAACACTCTGTGCTGATACTGGCATTTGAATGCTTTGTGCCAGGCATCATTCTGCACACTTAGCATGTAGTGATTAATTTATTCCTTATAACAACTCTATGAGGCTGGTACTGTTTAAAGAATAGGAAACCAAAGCACATAACCCTTGAAGCTGGGATTTAAGCCCTGGCAAGCTGACTGTACACTCATTCTCTTAACCACTGTGCAGTACCTTTCTAAGCTTCAGTGTTCTCATAATTCAGTGTCCTCATAATAAGATGTCATAGGATCATTGGGAGGGTTAAATGAAGCAGTGCATGTGAGCAGATTAATACAGTAACCTAGAATTTTAAAGACCAGTTAAAATTAGCTAATATTTGGCTGCTTTTCTGATTTTGTTCCAGTTCTTTTTGTCTTTGTCTCCTTTATACTATATTTCTTACTCTACTCATTCCTTAAACAGTGATGTTCCAGGCTTCCATTCTTGACCTGCCATTTTATGTCATTCTTTATAATTCTCCTTCATCAGGATCATCCACCTTCCTGGTTTGTTTGTTTGTTTTTGCATGGGCAGGCATGGGGAATCAGTCGAACCTGGGTCTCTGGCATGACAGGCGAGAACTCTGCCACTGAGCCACCATCGCACCGCCCATACCTCCCTAGCTTTAACTGCATGTTTCCTATAATCTGATAAACCCATGCTTTCCTCTTGAGCTTTAAGCTGATGTATCTAAATGTCTGACCTGCATATCTGCCCTTGTATATACCCTGTGTTCTCCTCAGGCTTATTGGGCTAAAACTAAAGACAGTTCTCCATTTTTCTCTCATTTTGTTGATTTTAGGATTCTCCTTCTGACTTTACTCCACTTAATTATTCAACCCAGGCATCAACCTAGATTTCTTGTCCTCCCTTGCTTCCTGCATCTCATCAGTGCCAGATTTCACCAATTTTATCTCCTGAATATTTCTTAAATTTGCTTTTTCCCCCTTCATCCCTACCCTAGTTCAGAGCTCATCTATCTCTTTTCTGGACTTTTCAATAGCCTTTATATTCTTCCAACCTCTAGCCTAATGTTTCCACGCTTTAATCTATTTTCTGCATTTAAAAATCCAGCCATTGTAAAATGTGACTCTGACCATGGGTTTTGTTTTTTAACTTTTTATTTTAAAATAATTTCAGAATTACAGTACAGTTGCAAAAATAATATAAACCCCACACAAAGAACTCTGACATACCCCCACCCAACTCCCAGATACCCAGAGCCACTAATTTTAACATTTTGCCACATTTGCCATATCATTCTCTCTGTTCCCTCCCCTCCTTTCTCTACCCATTTCTTTCCTGACCATTTGAGACATATAATCCTTGAACACATAATACTTCCATTACATTTCCTATAAGCAGGGCTATTTACTTGAAAAGTACAGTTATCACGTTCAAAAAATTTAACATTGCTGTACAGCTTACAGTCTATATTCAATTTTTTCTTGTGTCCTGATAATGTCCTTTTGAGCCTTTTCTCCTCCATTCTTAGATCTCATTTAGTTTCATGTATTGCATTGGCTTGTCATTATCTCTCTAGTTTTTCTTTTTTTTTAATGGTGGAAACACCTAACAGAATATAAATCTTCTCATCCCAACCCCTTCCCAAGCACACTATTCAGTGGGATTAATGCATTGTTGTAGTACCATCACCACCATCCATTGCTAGAACTTTCCCTTCACCACCAACAGAAACCCTACACATTTTGCATTAACTCCCTAATGCCCCTGCCCCCCACCCCCACCCCCATGGTAACCTGTACTCTACTTTCTTTCTCTGTGAATTTGCATATACTCTGATAGTTTCTTTAGGGTTAGCATGGGGCTTAAATTTAACATCCTAAATCTATAACAGTCTTTGCTTTAATACCAGCTTAACTTCAATAATTTAACATATATGCTCCTATACCGCTCCCCCACCTTTTTGTAGCTCTCATCACAAATTACATATTTATACATTATGATTCCAAAACCATTGATTTGTCATTATATTTTATATATTTGTCTTTTAGACACTGTAGGAAGTAAAGAGTAGAGTTGCAAATTAAAAATACAATAGTACTGTATCCGTGAAGATCTTTATTTCTTCATGTGACTTCAGTCAGTTGTCTAGTGTTTGCTTTCAATCTGCAGAACTCCCTTTAGCATTTCTCTCAGGGCCAGTCTATTGGTGACAAAGTCCCATAGCTTTTGTTTATCTGGGAATGTTTTAATCCCTCCATCATTCTTTTAAAAGACAATTTTGCTGCATATAGAATTCCTATATGGTGACAATGTTTTGCTTTCAGCACTTTAAGTAGGTCTTCCCACTGCATTCTTGCCTCCATGGTTTCTGTTGAGAAATGAGCAGATAATCTTACTGAGGCTTCCTTGTATGTGACAAGTTGCTTCTCTCTGGCATTTGGTGGTTTGATTATTACATGTTGCAGTGTGTTTATATTTAGGTTTATCCCATTTGGAGTTCATTGAGCACCATGGATATGTAGTATATTCATGTCTTTCCTTAAATTTGCGAAGTTTTCAGCCATTATTTCTTTGAATATTCTCTCTATCCCCTTCTCTCTTTCTTCTCCTTGTGGGATGCCCACAAATTGTATATTGATACACATGATGGTGTCCCACAGTTTTCTCAGGCTTTGTTCACTTTTCTTCATTCTTGCCTCCTTCTGTTTCTCAGACTGGATGATTTCAGTTGTCTTATTTTCACATTCACTGATTCTTTCTTTTGCCAGTTCCAAAGTTCCATTGAATCCCTCCAGGGAATTTTTAATTTCTGTTTTTGTGGTCTTCAGCTCCATTGGGTTCCTTTTCATAATTTCTGTCTCTTTCTATTGAAAGTTTTTGTGTTCATCTGTCGTTTTCTTGATTTCCATTAGTTCTTTGTCCATATTTTAATTTAGCTCTTTTAGCATTTTTAGGACCATTTTTTTAGTCTTTGTCTAGAATGTCCCAGGGCTGAGCCTCCTTGTGCTGGTTTGAAAGGAAGTATGCCCCCTATGAAAAGCCATGTTTTGATATAAATCCCATCTCTTAAAGGTAGAATAATCCTTATTCAATACTGTGTATTTGAAACTGTAATGAGATCATCTCCCTGGTTGATGTGATTTAGTCAAGAGTGGTTGGTAAACTGGATTAAGGGACGACATGTCTCCACCCATTTGGGTGGGTCTTGATTAGTTTCTGAAGTCCTATAAAAGAGGAAATATTTTGGAGAATGAGAGATTCAGAGGGCGCAGCACCACGAAGCAGAGACAACCAGCCAGTGACCTTTGGAGATGAAGAAGGAAAATGCCTCCCAAGGAGCTTCATGAAACAGGAAGCCAGGAGAGAAAGCTAGCAGATAACGCCATGTTCACCATGTGCCCTTCCAGATGAGAGAGAAGCCCTGACTGTGTTCGCCACGTGCCTTCTCACTTGAGAAAGAAACCCTGAACTTCATCAGCCTTCTTGAACCAAGGTATCTTTCCCTGGATGTCTTTGATTGGACATTTCTATAGACTTGTTGTGATTGGGACATTTTCTTGGCCTTAGAACTGTAAACTTGGAACTCATTAAATTCTCCCTTTTAAAAGCCATTCCATTTCTGGTATATTGCATTCCAGCAGCTAGCAAACTAGAACACTCCTCTTTGATGGTTTTTAGTGCTTTAATCTTCTCCTTTCCCTGGGGCAGGAGCTAACAAAAAGAAAATAATAAAAGAAGGAAAAAAAGTACTTTTCATTGCAGGTTCACCTTCAGAGCTTATCTATACAATGCATTTAGCAAATAGCTCCTAGGTCTTCCCTGGTCCTTTCTGTGCATGCTTGTCTTGAGCAGGAGTATTTGACCCTAGGAATTTCCCTGTTTACATGGTTCTGAATGTCCCCTCTCCTCTAGGAAACTGTTTCCTCACAGTCCCAGGACTACACTGTATGCCCTACAGCCAGCAGTCCCTTGCCCTGCATTCTGTAGGATAGTTCTGTAACCTGCCTTGTCATGCATGGCAAGTTCTTGGATGGCAAGTTACTCAGCCTGCCATTAGGCAGATTGAATGAGAATACGTGTCCCCAGCGTGTTCACGGGGTCACTCAGCCCAGGGTCTGCACTGGGCATGTAAGCTGACTCTACACTGAGGTAGTGAGAGGTGGGGAGTACCCAGCCAGGGCCCCACAAGACCTTAATTGCTTTTAAGTAGCGTTTTTCTTGATTTGGCACTCATTTTGTTACTGCAGTCCTTGAACTGTTTTCTGGAGTTTTGAGTAAGGTGTTTCAACCAGTTCTTGCTCGTTGTTGGAAGCTTCTGTTGGGGCCTGGAGCCATTTCCCTTTGGCATCTTGATCAGGGCAGAGCCTGAGCGTGTCATTTTCCTGCTTCAGACCTCTTTCAGTTCTTTTATTTATTGAAACAGTTGAATCTGGCTAGTAACACCTCATAATCAACAGAATAAACATTTTTTTTTTAACTTTTTTATTAATTAAAAAAACTTAACAAAAGAACATTAATATATCATTCCATTCTACATATACAATCAGTAATTCTTAATTTTATCACATAGTTGCATATTCATCATTTCTTAGAATATTTGCATCGATTTAGAGAAAGAAATAAAAAAAATCAGAAAAAGAAATAAAACGATAATAGAGAAAAAAAGATTATACATACCATACCCCTTACCCCTTGCTTTCATTTATCACTAGCATTTCAAACTAAATTTATTTTTTCATTTGTTCCCCCTATTATTTAATTTTATTCCATATGTTCTACTCGTCTGTTGACAAGGTAGATAAAAGGAGCATCAGACACAAGGTTTTCACAATCACACAGTCACACTGTGAAAGCTGTATCATTATACAATCATCACCAAGAAACATGGCTACTGGAACACAGCTCTATATTTTCAGGTAGTTCCCTCCAGCCTCTCTGCTACATCTTGAGCAACAAGGTGATATCTACCTAGTGCATAAGAATAACCTCCAGGATAACCTCTCAACTCTGTTTGAAATCTCTCCGCCATTGACACTTAGTCTCATTTCACTCTTCCCCCTTTGGTCGAGAAGGTTCTCTCAATCCCTTGATGTTAATTCTCAGCTCATTCTAGGGTT
>PVIY010061369.1:0-11270 GCA_004026745.1 Myrmecophaga tridactyla | reverse complement strand
GTCTTCCTTCTTTATCTCCAAAGGTCGCTGGCTGGTGGACTCTCTGCCTCATAGTGTCACTCTCTCTGAGTCTCTTTCTCCAAAATGTTTCCTCTTTTATAGGACTTCAGAAACTAATCAAGACCCACTCAAATGGGTGGAGACATGTCATCCCCTAATCCAGTTTAACAACCATTCTTAACTAAATCACATCAACCAGGGAGATGATCCAATCACAGTTTCAAACATACAATATTGAATAGAGATTATTCTACCTTTATGAAATTTATATTAAAGCATGGCTTTTCTTAGGGGGCATACTTCCTTTCAAACCAGGACAGGTATTATTGCATTGCAGTAGCTTTAGCAAACGAAAACAATCACCATCAAAATTTCAAGAGGCAACTGGAAATGCAAAGGACCTAGAATAGCCAAAAAAGTATTGAAAAATAAGAAGAAAAGTAGAGGACATTAATTTCAAGACTTTGTATAAAGCAACTGCAATCATTTCAGTATGGTTTTAGTATAAGGCTAGATCAATAGAACTGAGTAAGATGTCAAAAAATAGACCCACACATGTGGCCAATTAATTTTTTTCAATTAATTTTTGACAGGTCATTTCAATAGGAGAAAGGAAAGTCTTTTTACAAATGGTACCAGAACAACTGGATATCCATATGGAAAAAAAGCTCAATTCCTACCTCATTCCTTAGACAAAAAAAAAACAATTTGAGATAGAGCATAAACCTAAACATAACGCTTCCAGAGTAAGCCTAAGATAATATCTTTGAGACTTTGAGTAGTCTCAGAAAACAGTAATCATAAAAGAAAAAAAGTAATATATCAAATCAATCAAAACTAAAATTGTCTACTTATTACAAGACACCATTAACAAAATTAATAAGTCAGCCACAAACTGGAGAAAATATTTATGATACATATGTCCAACAAAGGACTCAAATCCAGAACACGTAAGGGACTTCCACTAATCAATAACAAAGAGACAAATAATACAACTTTTTAAAAGGCCAAAAGAGTTAAACAGATATTTCACAAAAGAAGGTATATGAATGGCTGGTACATAGACAAAAACTGCTCGATATCAATATTCATCAAAGAAATACAAATTAAAACAATGAGAAATAATTGGCACCCACTACAAAATACTTTTTAAATGAACAACAAATGGGCATGAGGAGTCTCTTTTGAGGATTATAGAAATAGTCTAAAATGCTGTCTTTCCTAGCCAGGGTTGCCATGACGTTCTGGCAAATATCACATAATAGGTTGGCTTGAAAAACCAGAATTTATTGGCTCAAGGTTCTAGAGGCCAGGAGTCCCAAATCAAGGAGTCAGCAAGGCCCTGCTTCCTCTCCAAGTCTGCAGCGTTCTGGGGATGGCATGCCACGGTCCTGGGGCCCCCTTTATTTGCATCTCTGCCTCTGTCACACGGAAATGCCCTTGATCTTGTCCCATGGCTTTTCCTGACTTCTGGCTTCTGCCTCGTCTGGCTGCTTTCTGCTTCTGATATTGATTGACTGCATCCGAATTCCCTCTGTTTACAAAGCCTTCAGTCATAGGGATTCACACCCACCCTGATTCAATTTTTATTTATTTATTTTTTTTGCATGGGCAGGCACCGGGAATTGAACCCAGGTCTCTGGCATGGCAGGCGAGAACTCTGCCTGCTGAGCCACCATGGCCTGCCCTCCATTTTGCCATAACTAATAATACCTTCAAAAAAGTCCTATTCACTGTGAGTTCACACCCATAGGAATTCAGACTGAGATTAAGAAAATGTCTTTTGTTAGGGTACATGATTTCATCGGCCATAACGGGACTGTGGGGATGGTACACAACTGTATAAATTTACTAAAAATCTTTGAACTATACCGTCATAATGGGTGAATTTAATGGTATGTAAATTATTCCTCATTAAGCCGTTAAAATTTAAAAAAAAGAAAAGGAAACAAACAGAAATCCTAGGAAAGACAGCCCAGCTGGCCGAAGCTAGGTCATGTGTCTACTCTGGCTCTGTGCCAAGGGAATGGGAGAAAACAAACCTGGCAGAAGGAGCCTTCTGACTTCTGTAGTGTGCAATGTGACACTTTGACTTACTGCTCCCGTAAGAAAACAGACATTGAAAAAAGTTGGGCCACAAGTTGTATTTTTAAGTCAATTTGACGATATCTCAATTATACCT
Source organism: Myrmecophaga tridactyla (assembly GCA_004026745.1). Taxonomy (NCBI): domain Eukaryota; kingdom Metazoa; phylum Chordata; class Mammalia; order Pilosa; family Myrmecophagidae; genus Myrmecophaga; species Myrmecophaga tridactyla. Next base: position 9,088 of record PVIY010061369.1, on the reverse strand, counting down.
TATTAAGATGTTAAAAAAAGAAAAAGATCGGTGAGGATATAGAGTAACTGGAAAGCTCATACATTGCTGCTGGAAATATAAAACATACTGTGTTTCCATTTTGATACATTACAAACCTTGTGATACAATGCTGTAATTTTTTTTTTGCTTTATACAATCACATATCTGGTCACAGCTAGCTTCATGGGGTGTTAGGAAATGTAGTCCAGCTGTGTGCCCAGAAAAAAAAGGAGAAATATTTTTGGTGAACAGCAAGCCATTTCTGCCACACACAACTGTCCCTACACAAAAGGGTTACTTGAGACAACACCCAACCCAAGTTTACAACAAAACAGGAGATGAGGCCAGGGATAGCTGATTGGGCTTGGAGCTGTAGGAGCAAGGAGAGCGCGTATTCTTCTTGGGAAACGTTTCTCAGAGAAGATATTCTCAAAAGTTCATTCCTAGGAGGAAAAAGCGACAGGTAATTCCAGACAGAGGAATGGTATAGACAAAAGTATGGGGACTGAAAAGTAGATATTTGGAGAATTGTGAGTGGCTGGAGCCTACAGTGGATGAGAAGTAATGGGTGATGGGCAAAGAGAAATTCCTGGGGTCTGTGGCAAAGGGCTACGGAGGTCTGTATCCTGTAAGCCCTGCCCCCTGGAAGGGATTGCGGAAGGCTCTGGTTCTGGAAGATTCCATCCTTTATTCCCTGAAGCTGCTGTACTCCCACAGCACTTTTCAGCGTACGCAGCTCTCCCCTTACAGACCCCAGCACCCCAGGAGTGGGGGGAGGGGGCTGTCACATGGCTGACCACTGGGTTGGAGGCAGCCCCTCCATGGGGATGAGGTGGGAGAAGTTTCCAGCTGTGATTCAGACTGCACACCGTGCAACAAGCCGACAGAGGGGCTGCCGGCACAGCCAGGAAGTTGTGTGTAGGTGGAGCCCGCTCACAAGCCCCACTCCTGCCTGCATCATTGGGGGAGGGGGGAACCTGTTGCTCAGCAATGGAGGCCCCAGCCAGCCTCTGGCAACTGGTTTCTGGCCCCTTTAACCCCCCACCTCCCAAGCTGGGGAAACATGGCCACCAACTAGTGCATGTCAAAGACCAGGATGCATCTGGATTTGGCTAAAACTGCCATTCAGTCTATCCCCAAAAGAGCATCACAAAATGAAGGGATGCAAAGTCTACTGCAGTCTAGTCCTCTGTCCCCATGAGGAAACCAAGGCTCAAGGTCACACAGCTGACACACGGCAGGACTGAGGTCAGGGTCCAAGTGACAGGCTTCCTCACTCTGCAGGCGACGTCATTTTATCCATTAGGCACGTTAGTGGCAATGCTTCGGGTCTGTGGTCACCTCTGAGGCCTGGAAAAGGACTTTCGATGACAAAATACGAAAAGAAAAAACACAAATGCAAATTTAATAAAATGTTTAATTAATGTTGACAAAACAGAACTTTGTGTTGGCTTCATCAATGGCCATTTAGAGAAAGGGTCAGACATTTCCTCACATTCCAAAACAACGTGTCCATTGGCTTTGGTCACTTTGCAAGAATTCCTAGGTATTCACAATTGTGACCAGGAAATCTAGCCAACTCTAAATTAAATTAGTTTCTTGTAACCAACTAATTTCAAAAGCAAAACTATCAAAACCCCTTTCATTTATTTACAGCCAGGAAAAAAAAATCCATATTTCATGTGGGCCATGCATGATATAGATGGAAGAGGCTTCCAGAAGTGAGAATGCAATAGCTGAGTGGAGCCCCTAAATGGCTCAGACTGTACCCCTTTCCCCAGCCAGGTCACCTGCAGCTGGTGCCTCAGCTCTTTCCTAAAGCTGTTCACCAGTGGCTGCCACTCCTGCCCTCTCTGCTGGGCAGGGGAGCTGGCTGGAGAAGGGCTTGCCTCAGAATGCAATGGCCCTGTGGGATTTTCCCCTCCTGAATAATAAAGCTGCTTCTCTGGCTAAGCTGCAGCCACTGAAGCAGCATCTTCCCAGCCACACAGAGCATGCCCATAGCCACTCCCCCAGTCCCCACCTCATGGACCTATCCCGTTGTGATAAGGTGCCAGGAAGAAGCCTGATTTCATATTCTAAGCAGGTTATGCTGATGGAAACAAGATAAAGGCTTCGTTCTGGGTTCTTAGCTATATCAGGTATGCCAGGAAAATGCTTTCCTCCAGTAAGCGGTAAAACATTCTTTGCTCTTTGGGGCCATAAGAGATTAACAGTCCAGCAAACTCTCCTGTGGATGATCTTAAAGTACCTGGAGAATCAACTCTCCCAAACCCCTGCAGAGGCACTTAGGAGGCATGAGCAGGATGGGTGGGCAGGAAAGTCTGGGTTTAGGAGCTGAGGACCTGAGCTCAGATGCTGAGTCTTGTAACTGAGGAGCTCACTCTCTGCAGAGAAGTGATTCATCAAACTGGGACTCAATTTCTTCATCTGCAAAATATAGGGAAGGGAGGAGATTATCATCTCAAAGTTTCCCTCCTGCTCTAAAATTCAAGAACTTCAACTTCAACTTCTCTCCATGGCCATGTGCTCCTGCCCTGTGCCCTTTAGGTCTTACCAACCCCCAAGGAAACTGTCCCAAGCAGAGTGTGTGTTCCAGGGTCTGGCTCGTGCCCTGTCCCCACAGCTCCACATTCACAGTCAGGGTTGCCTATCATGTGCAGTTTCCCATCAGTAAGATCAAGTGTGTTCCTGGAGTGCCAGCAATGCTGAAGTACACCCCCAAATTTTTCATATATAAGAACCCACAGTAGGATAATACATTTCCCACTCCCTGTTCTTTGTGCTGCTTTTGTCATCTGTGTTCTATTTTCATACATTATAAACCTTAGGAATCAATGCTACAATTTTTACTTTAAACAGTCACTGATCTTTTAAAGAAATTCAAAAGGAGAAAAAAAACATTGGTTTTTTTTATGTTTACCCACAATTCACCACTGCCCCTGCACTCTGCTCTTTCTTTTCCTGATGCGTTTCCATCAGGTATCATTTTCCTTCAGCCTGAACAGCTTCCTTTTTTTTTTTTTTTACATGGGCAGGAACCGGGACTCGAACCTGGGTCCTCTGGCGTGGCAGGTGAGCATTCTTGCCTGCTGAGCCACCATGGCCCACCCCTGAACAGCTTCCTTTTAGCATTTTATGTACTGCAGGTCTGCTAGCACCCAATTTTCTCAGTTTTTTGTTTCTCTAAAAATGTCTTTATTGGGTCTTAATTTTTGAAGCCTGTTTTCACTGGGTATAGAATTCTGAGTTGTGGGTTTTTTGCTTGCTTTCTTTCAGCACTTTAAAAGATGTCTTTCCATTATCTTATGAGCTCCATTGTTTTGATGAGAAGTGAATTGTCATTTGTATCATTTTTCCCCTGTATGTAAAATGATTTGTTTTCCCCTGCTTTCAAGATTTTATCTTTTTTATGATTGTCAGTAGTTTGATGGTTTCAGGACTTTGATGATGTGCTTGGGTGTGGTTTTCTTTGTATTTACTCTTCCAGTGGCTTGCTGAGCTTCTTGAATCTCTAAGTTTATGTTCTTCACCAAATAAGGTGAAATTTAGGCCCTTGTTTTTCCCCATGTGTTTTTTTTCTGCCTGATTCTGTCTCTGCTTTGCTTCTGGAACTCCAATTACACATATTATAGACAACTTGATATTGTCCTAAAAGTCACTGAGGTCCTGTTCAATTGTATTTCAATGTTTTTTTATCCTCTATTCTTCAGATTGGATTATTTCTTTTGATCTATCTTCAGTTTAATTAATCCTTTGTTCTGATGTCTCCAATATGCTATTAAGACCATAAGTAGGAATTTTTCACTTCAGATATTTTACCTTTCAAATTCGGAATTTTCACTTGACTCTTCATTTTATCTTCTTTTCCCCATCTATTCATCCTTGAATATTTATAGCAGTTGTCTTAAAAACATTGTCAGCTCATTTGGATGTCTGGGTCCACTTGAGATCTGTTTCTACTGTCCTTTTAATTTGACCATGGATCCCTTTTTCTTGTTTCTTCATGTCTAGTAATTTTCAATTGTATAAATCATTGTAGATAATACATTAGAGAGATGCTGAGTTCTGGATTTTTATTCCCATGAAGAATGTTGGTTTTTGTTCTAACAGGCAATTAAGTTACTATGATCACCTTGAGCTCTTGGGGCTTTGGTTTGATACATTGTTAGAGCATGTCTGGTTCAAATTTTGCCCTTAATATGAAAGCAAATCCTCAGTTCTGAAACATAATCTCCAATCCCAAGGTATGGCCCTTCTGTGTTCCGGTGGACAGTCTAAGAACCCACCAGCGCTCTGGCTTGATGAGACCCACACCCTTAATGCCATCTCCCTGAAATCTGACTCAGCGCCCTTAGAATCCACCAGCGCTCTGGCTTGATAAGACCCACACCCTTAATGCCATCTCCCTGAAATCTGACTCAGCGCCCTTAGAATCCACCAGCGCTCTGACTTGATAAGACCCACACCCTTAATGCCATCTCCCTGAAATCTGACTCAGCACCCTTAGAATCCACCAGCGCTCTGACTTGATAAGACCCACACCCTTAATGCCATCTCCCTGAAATCTGACTCAGCGCCCTTAGAATTTTAGGTATTATTTGTTGTCAATCTCCCTGGTGTCTTCCCTATATTTGCGCACTTCAAGAACCAGCAAAGATTGACGGGAGAGTATATGTAGGTTTGGGGGATCTCTCTATGGAATTCTCCCCTCTCAGGCTTCCTACCCCCAACCTCTACCCACTCTGGATGCCCTAAACTCCACCCCCTGACATCCCAATCCTAAAAGATCGAGGCCATCTGTCTAAGTCCCAGCCAGTCCACAGTGTACACTGGAATGCTCTTGGGAAAAGCCACGGGGATATGTATCACATCCTGTATATTTCCTTTCTTTTGCAGGTAGAGCAGCCTTCAGTATCTATCCACCCTGGGACACTCTCCAGTGTCCACAAATAGTTGCCTTCCTCATTTTGTCCAGGGTTCACAATTATTATTTGTGACAGGGAGGGACATTCTGATATAAACCATTGCACCATTATCAGAACTGGAAACAAGCCCAAAGTACCTTTTAATTTAATGATTGATCATTTCTTATATTTACTTTTTTTAAAGAGTAAAATTAGTTATCATGGAAAAGATAAGAAATTTATTAGACTTGTTTATGCTTATTTTAGGTGTAGGATGTACTATAAATTTCCTAATGAAGCTCTCTGTAAATTTGTCAGTGCTCAGGGCCTCTAAAGAATAAAAAATCTGGCTCTACTCCTCACCCCTCTTCAACTCAAGACTGCAACTCACACTCTAAGCCCCTTACAGGGACTGGTATCAGTGGCCCAGTCCCACCCTAAGACTCAGCCCTGAGTCCTCATGGTACTGGTAAAACCTGGACCCAGTGTCACTACCATAACAAACAATGGATTTATCACAAAATCCATTCTCCACCATGAACATCCGTTCTGGCAACAGGGTCCACATCTTCTTCCCTTGGGCCTGAATTCCTGTTTAGTAGTCCATAAACCTGCCAGGGTTTGCTTCAGAGACATGATTCATCATGCCCCACCCAGCATACAGCAGGTGCTCAATACATGTTGGCTTGATTAGACCAGAGGTCGTCCACCCCTTTTTTCCAAACAGATTATTTTGTAAAGTCCCCGAATCAGTTAATTATCAGTATATAACAAATCATGTCAAAACTCAGTGGCTTAAAATGCCACAATGTATTATTTCTCATGTTTCTGTGGGTTGGTTAGACTGGTCCTCTGTGGATGTGCTTAGGCAGCTTCATAAGCTGGAGGGTTTACTGGACTGAAAGATCCAAGCCAGTTTTGCTCATTCATCTGATAGTTGGTGTGGCTGTCAGCTGGAGCATTTCAGTTCTCCATTCTGCAGGAAACCCATCAGCTTCCTTGCACAGTGCACTCAAGGCGTTAACCCAAGAGGAGGACGCTACAAGGATTCTCCTGGCCTAGCCTTGAGAGCCACCTACTATCACTACTGTCACAATCTCTTGGTCAAAGCAAGTCTCCAGGCCAGCCCAGATTCAAGGAGGTTTATAAGCAGACTTCCCCCTCTGGATAGAAGGCGGGACAAGGTCACATGGCAAAAGGACATGCCTACTGGAATGAAAGGATTCTGTGGCCATCAAATAGTCTACTACAGCCCTCTTTACTGTCCTTAAAATGAATTGCATGAAAACCAGAACCAACAGAACTCAAAACTTTTTCAGAACTCAAACTAAGACGGGCAATGGTGGCACAGTGGCAGAGTTCTCACCTGCCATGCCAGAGACCTGGGTTCGATTCCTGGTGCCTGCCCTTGCAAAATAATTAAAAATAAAAGTAAGAAATAAAACTAATTCACCAGCCATGATATAAGGGAGATATAAAAGGAAAGTGACTTATAATAAAACAATATATATATCTCAATATGTAAATGCTTGGGCATAATGACACTAGAGGACAGAATGAAGTAATCAGATTCTTGCAATTATATGCATTGACACATGCAGAGTGACACCGGAGAGTCATATTGGTGACTCATATTCAGAGATTCATTACCGTCAGGAATGCTTCCCAAAATGGGGAATGACTGTTGGTGAAGTTCAGAACAAAACAAGGTACAAAGTCTCCTGGATTTATACCGTAGCTGCATCCCTGGACTCTTCAGTGTACTTTAAAAACCAAACCCATGACTCCCAGGGCTGTAAACCTCCCTGGTAACATGGGACAGGACTCCCGGCATGAGCTGGGACCTGCCATCAAGGGATTGAGAAAGTCTTCTTGACCAAAATGGGAAGAGAGAAATGAGACAAGATAAATTTTCAGTGGCTGAGAGATTTCAGAGTCGAGAGGTTATCCTGGAGGTTATTCTTACACATTATATAGCTATCCCTTTTTGAATTATGGTGTATTAGAGTGGCTAGAGGGAAGTACTTAAAACTGTTGAGCTGTGTTCCAGTAACCCTGATTCTTGAAGACCATCATATAACGATATAACTTTTACAATGTGACTGTGTGATTGTGAAAACTTTGTGTCTGATGCTCCTTTCATCTAGGGTGTGGACAGATGAGGGAAAAATATGGATGGAGAATGAGCAAATAATAGGGGGGACAAAGGTTAAAATGAATTAGATAGATGGAAATACTAGTGGTCAATGAGAGGGAGGGGTAAGGGGTATAGTCTGTCTGAATTTTTTCATTTTTCTTTTTAACTCCTTTTTTGGAGTGATGATGCAAATGTTCTGAAAAAATTATCATGGTGACAAATGCACAACTGTGTGATGATATTGTGAGCACTGACTGTAAACCACATATGGAATGTTTATATATTAAGAGTTATCAATAAAAATATTAAAAAATAAAATAAATAAATAGATAGAACAAGCCCAAAAGTTCTTTGTGTTGTATGTATAATGGAGCTATGTAGTCCAGGTTCAGACAAATGTGAATAAGTTTTTCACCTACGAGAATGCCTGGTTGGGTGGTGGAAAGTCCTGCGGGACGGGGATAATTTGTTGAGAGCATTGCAAGACAGCTAGGCGCTCTCTCCACCTTTGGTCCAACCTAAACCACAACCTAATATTTGAGGAGCCTCCAAGGGAACAGGGCTGCCAGTTGAGACCCGGCAAACTAGAGGCAAATATGACAGACTTAAGGAGCAGCAAGGCATGCCACAGGGAGCAGGGCAGTGCCCAAGAGAACCACAAGTGAAGCGCTGGGGGGAAAAAAGACAACAGAGGAGGTGCCCAGGAGAGGGTGATTAAAAAGCAGACACAGTTCCCATCAAATACAGGAGCTGAGTGGTTCTGAGTTTCCCACCTTCATCAGAAACAGAAAAGACTCAGTGATGCGGCCCCTTAGAGAGAGGGCAGGCCAGGAAGCCCCCACACCCCGCGGAGCTTGTAGCACCTGCCCAGGAAAGTGCAAGCAGCACGGGGCAGCTGGAGTGGGTGGAGGAGAATTACTGTCCCCCAGATCCAAGAGGGAGAGCTAAGCCTGGGGCAGTCGCTTCTGTGCCTTTGGGGAGGGGGTCTGGGCTAGCAGGGATCTCCCAAGATTTCGTTTTTATGGCTGCGACCCCCACCAAAGCTCCCACTTGAGGAACAAGGAATAAGAGCCCGATTTGATGGTTGTGGGTGATGCGGCTGAGTCCACAGAGGCAAAGGGAGCCAGCCGAGCCGGTGAGGGCTGGGTCTGCATGTGGCACATAAGCTTAGAGGGTGATCTATGGGTTATGGAGTCATTCCTGTTAATTAAACTCCTTAATATAATTTTGAGGTAAGAGTGCTTGGCCTGTATTTCAGACAGTCTCTGGAGGCCTGGGGAAAGTGAGAGAATATGCCATCTGGCAAAGCACCACGAAGCTTAATCACCGGGGGGAGTTTGTAGAAAATTGTGCTGATGGAAGAGGAATGGAGAGATGGACAAATAGACAGACAGACTCTCTACTCACTCCACCAGTGGGGGTTTCCCTCACTCTCCAACCCACCTAGCCAGTGCCTGAGTCCCCAAGGGGCCACATGGGACCCTGCTCCCCCCCTCCCCACTCTGCTCTCCACAAAGCACAGGGGATGGCAGCTCTCACTCCTGGGTGATGACACGCCCTCCCCTGTTCACCCAGGAGTCAGGGTCCACTGACATCCCCCCAAAATTGAACCCTTTTATTCCTCAGATTGTGTTTATGCAGGGCCACAAAAGTGCCGCGTTAACTTGAGGCCATGCATCTTGGGAGGAAAATCAATACATAATTATGTGTTCTGTCTGTGCAGCGTGGCCCAGAGCCAGGCTGATTGGGAATTAGATAAAGTAGAAACGGAGCAGTCAAGGCTCACCAAGCAGACCGGCTGCTCCCCGAATAGATGAAGGAGCAGGGCCCCCCACTGTCCACCAGCCTTGCTGTAGCCACCCCTCGAGTCTCCGCCTTCCCAGCTTGAAGTGCCCAGGTCCCAGGATGGGTGCAAACAGTCAGAGTCAGGGGTGCAGTTTGCTTTTCTCTACTTGTAGAGGATTCACTGCTGCTTCTACAGTGCTGGGACCTCTGCAGCAGCCCCCTCCTCGCCGGGCCCCCGTCGCCCTCTCTCCTCCTCCAG
>PVIY010061368.1:0-11268 GCA_004026745.1 Myrmecophaga tridactyla | reverse complement strand
GATCAAGGAAGAAATTACAAGAGAAATCAGTAAATATCTTGAGGCAAATGAAAATGAAAACACAACATATAAAAATCTATGGGATGCAGCTAAGGCAGTGCTAAGAGGGAAATTTATTGCCTTAACTGCCTATATCAAAAAAGAAGAAACAGCAAAAATCAAGGAATTAGCTGTTCACTTGGAAGAACTAGAGAAAGAACAGCAAACTAACTCTAAAACAAGCAAAAGGAAAGAAATCATGATGATTAGAGCAGAAATAAATGAAATTGAGAACATGAAAACAATGGAGAAAATCAACAAAACCAGAAATTGATTCTTTGAGAAAATCAATAAAATTGATGGACCCTTAGCAAGGTTGACAAAAAGAAAAAGTAAATGCTCTCTCAGCATTTGCTGTCTTCTAACCCTCTCACAAAGGGCTCCAGGAAAGATAATTAAACCCACCTTGAATTGGGTGAGTCACATCTCCATGGAAACCACCTAATCAAATATCCTACCTATAACAGGTCTGCATCCACAAGAGTGGATTAGAAGAACCTGGCTTTTCTGGGGCATATAACAATTTCAAGCCAGCACATCACTGTAGCCTCCACTTTTCTTAATCTCTCTTTCATGTTTTCCATATCCTTGTCTTTCCAGACTATATTTTGAATAATTTATCCACATATACCTTTTAGTTAACTAATTCTCTCTTCAATGGTTTAGAATTTGGTCTTAAACCTGTACACTGAATTCTAAATTTCATTGACATTAAAATCTAACATTAAAAGTTAACTAAAATTAAAAGCTTTCCTCTGAGAAATTCCATTGGTTGTTTTTAAACTGCTTGATTATTCTATATATGTTCTTAATCTCTGTGCATATTTTCAGTCTTGCCTTCTATTACTTAACTACATCAAACATGGACATTTAGGAAAAAAAATTGATGGAGTCCAAGATGGTGACTTAGTGAGGTGTGGAATCTAGTTCGTCCTCCAGAGCATCTAGTAAATAGCCAGAAACAGTACACAACAACTGCTGGGGCCACATCAGTAACCAGACACACAGTGTGCCCTAGTCTGGACAAGCTGGACCAGCTGCGATCCCACCCAGAACCAGGAGTCCCCCAAGCCATGGAGGCTGTCGACACTCCTCACTGGCTGGCCCCCAGAGAGGAAAGGAAAGAGACTTTACTAACAGCAAGGGGCTGAGTTCAACTATCTCCAATTGTAGAATTAATTAACAAATTCCAACTACAAAAAAATAGGCTCCCAGCTCAGCTAAACCTCGAATAAAAGCTGAAGTTACTAGTTTTTTGCCCCAATGTGGAGACAGCTAATGGAAAAACAACAGAGGTTTTTTGGATTGAACCCACAAAATACTTGAAAAGGGCTAGATTCTAAAGAAGGAGAAAAAAAGAGGGAGCACATAGGACATGGGACCTGGAGATACATAGAGCAATGTACCAACTTAAGCTTTTGATTAACAAACCTGAAGAATGGGGGTCCTGCTCTGAAAAGGATTTTTTTTCAACTGCAAGTCTTCTTAGGCCCCAACTGCCCTAAGCAAGGGTGGAATTAAGCTTGTCTGAGAGACAAAGAGGCTAGTCAGGTGAAAGGAGGTAATTTCCTGGAGGCTGTGCCTTCCCTTGGAGAGGAGTGAGGCCCAGATCAGGTGGAATCCTTCCCTCAAGGAATTCAGACTCCAGGGACTGGAAAACTGAAGCAATTAAAACCAGCCTAAAACTTCTCTTCTGTCTCAAACATGCCCCCAGAAGGGACAGTCTGCTGAAGTTAAAGGCACCACATCACTTTATGCTGGTGGGACCCACAGGCAGACAAGCACCACATACTGGGCAGGATAGGAAAAAAGGAGAGTCTAGAGGCTTTATAGGAAAGTTTGTCAACCTGCTGGGTCTCACCCTCAGGGAAAACTGATGCAGGTGACTCTTTCCTCCTGAGAGGAGTCCAGTCTGGTGTAGGAAAATGAGACTGGAGTCTATAATACCTGAGTAGACCTTTCTATGGAAAAAAAAAGCACCATACAGGCAGGGCAAGAAACAAGAAAACCAGAACTGAAAAATTCTGACCCATTAAACAAAACCTATGCTAAAGGTGAAGAATAAGCTGAACTGAATGTCAAAGAACAGATAGAGAACAAAGCCACCCAGCAAGAAAATCCTAGGTAAAAGAGTGAAAATAATATCCAGAATAAACTAATTAAGGAAATTAAACGCTTAGATGCCAGCAAAAATAATGAATCATACTAGGAAAATTGAACATACAGCCAAGTCAAGGAAACAAACCAAGAATTCAAATGAGATACAGGAGTTGAAACAATTCGGGATGTTCAAACAGACATGGAAAATCTCATCAAAAATCAAATCAACGAATTGAGGGAAGATAAGGCAAGGAATGAACAAAAAGACGAAATCTAAAGTCTGAAAAAACAAATCACAGAATTTATGGGAATGAAAGGCACAAGTAGAAGAGATGAAAAAAACAATGGATACCTACAATGTTAGATTTCAAGAGGCAGAAGATAGGATTAGTGAACTGGAGGATGGGACATCTGAAATCTGACAAGCAAAAAGTATATATAGGGAAAAGAATGGAAAAATATGAGTAGGGTCTCAGGGAATTGAATCACAACATGAAGCACATGAAAATACATGTTGTGGGTGTCCCAGAAGGAGAAGAGAAGGAAAAAAGAGGAGAAAGACTAATGGAGGAAATTACCACTGCAAATTTCCCAACTCTTATGAAAGACATAAAATTACAGATCCAAGAAGTGCAGCATACCCCAAACAGAATAGATCCAAATAGACATACTCCAAGACACTTACTAATCAGAATGTCAGATGTTAAGGAGAAAGAGAGAATTTTGAAAGCAGCAAGAGAAAATAAATCCATCAATATAAGGGAAGCCTCATAAGACTATGTATTGATTTCTCAACAGAAACCATGGATGTGAGAAGACAGTGGTATGATATATTTAAGATTTTAAAAGAGAAAAACTTCCAACCAAGAATTCTGTATCCAGCAAAATAGTCTTTCAAAAAAGAGGGGGAAATTAAAACAGTTTCAGACAAACAATCACTGAGATAATTTGTGACCAAGAGACTGGCTCTGTATGAAATACTAAAGGGAGCACTAGAAACAGATAGGAAAAGATAGCAGAGAGAGGTGTGGAGAAGAGTGTAGAAATGAAGACTACCAGTAAAGATTTAAAAAAAAAAAGGAAAAATTAGATATGACCTATAAAATCCGAAAGGCAAAACAGTAGAAGAAAATACTGCCCTTACAGTAATAACACTAAATGTTAAGGAATTAAACTCCCCAATCAAAAGACATAGACTGTCAAAATGGATTAAAAACAGGACCCATCTATATGCTGTCTACAGGAGATGCATTTTAGACCCAAGGACAAACATAGGTTGAAAGTGAAAGGTTGGGAAAAGATATTTCATACAAAAAACAGAGAAGAGCTGAAGTAGCTGTACTAATATCCAACAAATTAGATTTCAATTGTAAAACAGTTAAAAGAGACAAAAAGGAAATTATGTACTAATAAAAGGAACAATTCAACAAGAAGACATAACAATCATAAATACTTATGCATCAAACCAGAGTGCTCCAAAATACATGAAGCAAACACTGACAATCACTGAAAAGAGAAGTTAAGAGAGAAAGAAACACCCAGTAACATTTTGGAGACAGAGGGTTAAAGGCCCTGAGACTTTAAGAGGGGACCCCAGATACTCAGAGAGAAGCCAGTGAATCAGAAGCTGAGAACAATGGAGCCTGGGAGCAAAGGGCCAGAAGATGCTGCCATGAGCCTTCCCACATGTCAGGAGAACCCCAGGTGCCAGCTGCCTTTCCTCAGAGAAGGCATCTTCCTCCTGATGCCTTAATTTGGACATTTTCATGACCTTAGAACTATTAATTTATAGTTTAATAAATCCCCTTTGTAAGAGCCAGTCACTTTCTGGTATATAGCATTATGGCAGCTTCAGCAAACCGAAACAAGTGAGAAGATCCAATGTGAGTCTAATTGGAGTCCCAAAGAAGACATGGAGTGAAGCAGAGGCAATGTTTGAGGAGATAATTGCTGGGAACTTTCTAAACTGAGGAAAGAGAGAAATTCATATAGTTAAGAAGCTCAGTGAACCTTAGAAAGAAAAACCCTCAAACTAAACCCACACTGAGTTTGCTTGTTTGAAGCTGTCATGTACTGCAGAAAAGGCCATATTTTAAAATTTATCCCTGTGGGTGCAGACCTGTTGTGGGTGGGACCATTTGATTAGGTTGTTTCAATTGAGATGTGACCCTGCCCTTTCAATGTGGGTCTTAATCTTTTACTGGAGTCCTTTGTGAGAGGATAAAGGACAGAAAAGCCAAAAGAGCTTAGAGAGAGAGAGAAATGCCCAGAGATGCAAGTGAGGACCCATAGAAGCTGAAAGAGCCAGAACTTGAAAGCAACAAAACCTGGGAGAGGAGGAGCAGCAGACACTGGCTGTGTGCCTTCCCACATGGCAGAGGAGCCCTAGATGCCATCAGCCTTTCCTCAGAGCAGGTATCATCTATTGATGTCTTCATGGGGAATATTTCATGGCCTTAGTACTGTAAGTTTGTTAACTAATAAATCCCACTTGTAAAAGCCAACCCATTTCTGGCATATTGTATTCTGGCAGCTTTAGCAAACTGAAACACCTAGATACACCCTGTATTAGGGGTTCTCTAGAGAAACAGAATCAACAGGGAACACTTGCAAATATACTATTTATAAAAGTGTCTCACGTGACCACAGGAATGCAGAGTCCAAAATCCACAGGGCAGGCTGTGAAGCCGATGACTCCGATGGATGGTCTAGATGAACTCCACAGGAGAGGCTCACCAGTCGAAGCAGGAATGGAACCTGCCTCCTCTGAGTCCTCCTTAAAAGGCTTCCCATGATTAGATTAAGCATCATTCATTGTAGAAGACACTCCCCTTTGACTGATTACAAATGGAATCAGCTGTGGATGCAGCTGATGTGATCATGATCTAATTCTATGAAATGTCCTCATTGCAACAGACAAGCCAGCACTTGCCCAACCAGATAAACAGGTACCACAACTTGGCCAAGTTGACACATGTCCCTGACCATGACACACCCTATAGAAACTTCAGAATACCAAAGACAAAGAAAGAAGTCTTAAATACTTCCAGAAGGAAAAGACAAATTACTTTCACAGGCGTGACAGACTGATGGCTGAGTTTTCATGTCATCGATGGAAGTCAGTGTACAGGTGATGGAAAATAACTGCCTAACCTAGAAGTCTATATTCAGTGAAAATATCTTTCAGAAACCAGGGCAAAATAAAGACATTTTCAGACAAGCTACAAGAATTTACCATGAAAAGATTCCCATTAAATAAAAATCTAAAAAATGAACTTTAGGAGGAAGAAAAGTGTTCTTACAAGGAAGGTATGAGATGCAAAAAAGAATGAAGAATTCAGAAAAAAATAAAAATTTCGGTAAGTCTAAGTAAACATTGACTGTTTAAAGTAAAAGTAACACATCCTTTGGGTGCAAGGGTGGTTCAGTTGTAGAATGTTCTCCCTTCATGCAGGAGACCGGTTTCAATTCCCAGACCATGCACCCAAACTAAACGAAACCAAAACAAAACAAAACAGGAAAAAAGAAGTCCAACAAGTCTTCTTGGGTCCCAAAAAGAAAAAATAAAGAGAATTAAAGCTGACAATAATAGCAGCATATAAGTTGGAGAGGAGTAAACTGTTCAAGTCTGCTAAGTCCTTGTATCATGCAGGAAGAGGGTAAAGATACTAACTTTAGGCTTTGATAAATTAAATGTGGGTTTCACAATTAAGAGATGCCTGATATAGGATCTTTCAGAAGCAGAGGCTGAGATAAGAATTCAAGCGTGAGCAGTTTGAGAGTGTAGGACACACAGGTAGGTGGGAGTCACAGTAAGGCAAGCAGAGGAAGGGGCTGTCTGGCATATTGATATAACCTGTGGTCTGTGTAGCAAGACAGTCTTAGAATCTCGATGTCAGGAGATATAATTTGGTAAAGTCAATAATTATGCTGGAGGTCTGTGTGGGGCATTTGTGGGTCTTGGAGGCGGGGCGTCCCTCCATCAGCACCCCACACATGCTGGAGTGTCTCCTCAGCCAGGCAGAACACCAGGGCCTCCAACTTCAGGGCACCTTTGGGGGATTAGGGTGTGCCCTTTGCACTTAATCACAGTAAATGGGAACTTCTCTGAGATCCAGTAAGTCAGAGAGAGATTTTCTTGTTGAGACTCCAATGCAGTACTCTTTGGAGCTTTCGCACTGAACAACAGTGAAGAATTGAGTGAACAAGTATAAATTGTTCTGTATTTGGCTATTTAAAACTGTGTTTAGAAAGTTTATTTTATATGAGGGAGTCTTTTTTTTTTTTACTTTAATTCTTTACTTTATTTAACTACAATCATCTCGCTTTAAAGCCAGAGAAGAGGGCCAAGATGGCGACTTAGCAAGGTGTTGGATTTAGTTCGTCCTCCAGAGCAGCTAGTAAATAGCCATGGAACAGTACAGAACAACTGCTGGGGCCACCTCAGTGACTGGACACATAGTGTACCCCAGTCTGGACAAGCTGGACCAGCTGCAAGCCCACACAGAACTGTGAGTTCCCCAAACCATGGTGGCTGGCACCCCTCCCCCATGGGCTGCTTCCCAGAGGGGAAAGGAAAGAGACTTTACCAGTAACAGCGGCTGAGTGCAACCAAGCTCCAATTGTAAAATTAATTAACAAATTCTGACTACTAAAAATAGGCCCCCAGCTCGGCTGAATCTCAAGTAAAAGCAGAGATTGCTGGGTTTTGCCCTGGTGCAGAGGGGGCAGGGCTGATGGAAAAAGAAAAAAAACAGATTTTTTTGGGATATGAAAAGGTCTGGGCCCTGAAGGAAAGGAGGAGGCACATAGAACCTAGAGATACACAGAGCAACGTATCAACTTAAGCTCTTGACTGGCAAACTCGAGGAATGGGGGTCCTGCTCTGAAAAGGATTTTTCTTTTTCTTTTTTTGTGGCTGTATTTCTATGGCTTGAGTACTCTTTAGATACAACTGCAAGGCTTCTCAGGCCCCAACTGCCCCAGGCATAAGCAAAATTAAGCTCGTTTGAGTGTTTGTCTGGAGCCTGTGCCTTCCCCCAGAGAGGGGTGGGGCCCAGCTCAGGTGGATTGCCTTCTTCAAGGAATTCAGACCACAGGTTCTGGAAAACTGAAGCAATTAAAGCCAGCCTACAATCTCTCCTCTGTCTCAACCACACCCCAAAAGGGAGAGTCTGCTAAAGTTAAAGGTACCACATCACCTTATGCAGGTGGGACCCACATGCAGACAAGCACCACATAATAGGCAGGATAAGAAAAAGAGAGTCCAGAGGCTTTATAGGAAAGCCTCTCAATCTGCTGGGTCTCACTCTCAAGGAAAACTGACAGAGGTGACTCTTTCCTCCTGAGAGGAGGCCAGTTTAGTCAGGGAAAATCTAGGTGGGATCTATAATACCTAAGTAGACCCTCCAAAGGAAAAAAAAAGGCACCATACAGGCAGGGCACGAAACAAGAAAACAAGAACTGAAAAACTCTGATCTGTTAAACAAAACCTAAGCTAAAGGTTTAGAATAAGCTGAACTAATGTCAAAGAACAGATAGACAACAAAGTCATCCAGCAAGAAAATCCCAGAGAAAAAAAGTGAAAACAATCTCCAGATTAAACTAATTAAGGTAATTAAATGCCTAGATGTCAGCAAAAAATAATGCACCATACTAGGAAAAGTGAACATATTGCACAGTCAAAGGAATAAACCAACAATTCAAATGAGATACATTACAAAGGAGTTGAAACAATTCAGAATGTTCACACAGACATGGAAAACCTCATCAAAAACCAAATCAATGAACTGAGGGAGGATATAAAGAAGGCAAGGAATGAACAAAAAGGAGAAATAGAAAGTCTGAGAAAACAAATGATAGAACTTATGGGAATGAAAGGCACGATAGAAGAGATGAAAAAGATATGGAAAACTACAATGTCAGATTTCAAGAGTCAGAAGATAGGATTAGTGAACTGGAGGACAGAACATCTGAAATCCAACAAGCAAAAGAACATATAGGGAAAAAAATGGAAAAATATTAGCAGGGACTCAGGGAATTGAATGACAACATGAAGCACATGAATGTATGTGTTGTGGGTGTCCCAGAAGGAGAACAGAAGGGAAAAGGAGGAGAAAAACTAATGAAAGAAATTATCACAGAAAATTTCCCAACTCATGTGAAAGACTCAAAATTACAGATCCAAGAAGTGCAGCATACCCCAAAAAGAATAGATCTAAATAGAAGTACTCCAAGACTTTTACTAATCAGAATGTCATATGTCAAAGAGAAAGAGGGAATCTTGAAAGCAGCAAGAGAAAAGCAATTCATTACATACAAGGGAAGCCCAATAAGACTATGCATAGATTTCTCAGCAGAACCATGGAAGCAAGAAGATAGTGAGATGATATATTTAAATTACTAAAAGAGAAAAACTTCCAACCAAGAATTCTATATCCAGCAAAATTGTCCTTCAAAAATGAGGGGGAAATTAAAACATTTTAGACAAAACATCACTGAGAGAATTTGTGACTGTCATGGTCATGGTCAGGTTCATGTGTCAACTTGGTCAAGCAGTGGTACCTGCTTGTCTGGTTGGGTAAGTGCTGACCTGTCTGTTGCAATGAGGACATTTCATAGAATTAAATCATGATCACATCAGCTGCATCCACAGCTGATTCCATTTGTAATCAGCCAAGGGGAGTGTCTTCTGCAATGAGTGATGCTCAGTCTAATCACTGGAAGCCTTTTAAGGAGGATTCAGAAGAGACAGGCTTTCTTCCTGCTTTGGCTGGCGAGCCTCTTCTGTGGAGTTCGTCCAGGTCCTCCATCGGAATCGTCGTCTTCACAGCCTGCCCTGCGGATATTTGGACTCTGTGTTCCCATGGTCATGTGAGACACTTTTATAAATAGTATATTTGCAAGTGTTCCCTGTTGATTCTGTTTCTCTACAGAACCCTAACTAATACAGTGACCAAGAGACCAGCTCTGCAAGAAATGCTAAAGGGAACACTAGAGACAGATATGAAAAGACAGGAGAGAGAGAGGTGTGGAGAAGAGTGTAGAAATGAAGACTGTCAGTAAAGGTAAAAAGAAGAAAAATTAGATATGACATATAAAATCCAAAAGGCAAAATGGAAGAAGAAAGTACTGCCCATACAGTAATAACACTAAATGTTAATGGATTAAACTCCCCAATCAAAAGACATAGACTGGCAGAATGGATTGAAAAACAGGACCCATCTATATGCTGTCTACAGGAAATGAATCTTAGACCCAAGGATAAACATAGGTTCAAAGTGAAAGGTTGGGAAAAGAAATTTCATGCAAATAACAATCAGAAAACAGCAGGAGTAGCTATACTAATATCCAACAAATTAGATTTCAAATGCAAACAGTTAAAAGAGACAAAGAAGGACACTATCTATTAATAAAAGGAACAATTTAACAAGAAGACATAACAATCATAAATATTTATGCATCGAGTGAGAATGCTCCAATACACATGAGGCAGACACTGAAAAGAGAAATAGACACATCTACCATAAAAGTTGGAGCTTCAATTCCCCACTCTCATTAATGGACAGGACATCTAGACAGAGGATCAATAAGGAAACAGAGAATTTGAGTAATACAATAAATGAGCTAGACTTAACAGACATTTATAGAACATTACACCCCACATCAGCAGTATACACCTTTTTCTCAAGTGCTCCTGGATCACTCTCAAGGATAGACCATATGCTGGGTCACAAAGCAAGGCTCAATAAATTTAAAGAGATTGAAATCATAAAAAACAGTTTCTCAGATCATGAAGGAATGAAGTTGGTAATCAATAATAGGCAGAGTGCCAGAAAATTCACAAATATATGGGGGCTCAACAACACACTCTTAAACAACTAGTGGGTCAAGTTAGAAATTACAAGACAAATCAGTAAATATCTCAAGGCAAATGAAAATGAAAACACAACATATCAAAATCTATGGGATGCAGCAAAGGCAGTGTTAAGAGGGAAATTTATTGCCCTAAATGCCTACATCAAAAAAGAAGAAAGAACAAAAATTGAGGAATTAACTGTCCGCTTAGAAGAACTAGCGAAAGAACAGCAAACAAACCCCAAAACAAGCAAAAGGAAAGAAATAATGAAGATTAGAGCAGAAATGAATGAAATTGAGAACATGAAAACAATCAAGAAAATCAACAAAACCAGAAGTTTTGTTCTATAAGAAAATCAATAAGATTGATGGACCCTTAGCGAGCTTGACAAAAAGAAGAAGAGAGAGGATGCAAATAAATAAAATCACAAATGGAAGAGGAGACATAACCAGTGACCCCACAGACATAAAGGAAGTAATGAAAGGATACTATGAACAACTTTATGCTAATAAACTCGACAATGTAGATGAAATGGACAACTTCCTAGAAAGGCATGAACAACCAACATTGACTCAGGAAGAAATAAATGACCTCAACAAACTAATCACAAGTAAAGAAACTGAATCAGTCATTAAGAAGCTCCCCAAATAGAAAAGTTCAGGACCAGATAGCTTCACATGTGAATTCTACCAAATATTCAAGAAAGAATTAGTACAATCCTACTCAAACTCTTCAAAAAAATTGAACAGGAGGGAGTTACCTAACCCATTCTACAAATCTGTTCTAGTTTGCTAGCTGCCAGAATGCAACACACCAGAGATGGGTTGGGTTTTAATAAAAGGGGATTTATTTTGTTAGACCTATATAAAGAAAACTACAAAAAATTGTTAAAAGAAATCACAGAAGACCTAAATAAATAGAAGGGCATGCCACGTTCATGGATTGGAAGACTGAATATAGTTATGATGTCAATTCTACCTAAATTGATTTACAGATTCAATGCAATACCAATTAAAATCCCAAAAACTTACTTTTCAGAAGTAGAAAAACCAGTAAGCAAGTTTATCTGGAAAGGCCCTGAATAGCTAAAAATATCCTGAAAAAGAAAAATGAAGTTGGAGGTCTCGAGCTACCTGACTTTAAGGCATATTATGAAGCTACAGTGCTCAAAACAGCATGGTACTGGCATAAAGATAGATATACTGACCAATAGAATCTCATAGAGTGTTCAGATATAGACCCTCTCATCTATGGACAATTGATTTTTTTTT
>PVIY010061367.1:0-11285 GCA_004026745.1 Myrmecophaga tridactyla | reverse complement strand
GATTCTGGATGTGGCCTGGAAATAAAGGCAGCAGGACTTCGGTGGCTGGATGTGGGGCAGAAGCAAAGAGGAATCAGGGGACATCCAGGTTTGTGACCAGAGGACTGAGAGGACGGTGGTGCCCTTTCCGGTGAGGGGGAAACCTGAGATGGGAAGGGGATTTGGGGTGGTTGGGTTTGGCTTTTGCTTTTGATTTCTTTGTGGGTTTGGGAGTTGAGACACACGAGGCTCTGAACAATCCCATAACTTGTGGGGTGGAACCTGCTGGGTCCACAGCCCATACCTGTTCATAAACCCCTGAACTGGGGTAAAGGGCTGCTTTCTTTGCAGACATGGCTCCCAGCTCTCTGCTCCTGTCCCCTGCTTCCCTGGCAGCTGGGACGACTGGTCTCAGAGGCCTCAGCGTTCTGCCCTCCAGGATTCCAGAGGCCGGTGGGTACCCAGGCCCCCCAAGGCTGGAGGAGCAACCTCTGCTTCCCAGAGCCCGGGCCCACTGCTCCGCCCTGGGCATGAGGGTGAGCTGACGCTGTCCACCTGTCTGTCTGCAGAGGGAGGCCTGGTCTCCCATTGCCGTGCAACCCACAAAGGATGAGAGCAGAGCAGATGGGAGCCGCGCTGCCCGCTGCAGCAGAAGGGCCCGTTTGCAGGTTCGGGCCAGCCCTCCAGAGGCACACTCAGGGAACATCCTTCCCAAGGAGAGGGGGTGTAAAGAAGGATCTCTTAAAATGCTTTTTAAACTAGTCTTGTTTAAAAATGCTCAGTGATTTCGGTGGGGGTGGTGTCCAGGTGTTCCTGTATTAACCTTTAAATCACACAGACCAGAAGTGAAATAGATTTCCCCAGTTATAAACTAACTCTTTAAGGTTTGATAGTCTCCTTTTAACTTCAGGGGTGTCCTTTAGGGGTGTCTCATAGAGAAACATTTGTGGGACATGACAGTGTCTTCAATTCCAGTTAGTTTCCATTTCTTCCATTAAAGTTGAGAAAGATATCTGAGCATTAGCAGTAATTATATGTGGGTAGGGATTTGTATTATATTTTGTCCTATATTCTTTTCACTGTTCCTCTGCTCCTGTATCATACATCTTACTCTTGTAATTAAGAAGCTCCAATAACGGTTATTTTCTTTTTTTCTACCCCAGATTAGGGCTGTTCTCAACAGAAAGCGTCTTTCCACAGGACCAGCCTGTTGGCCCAACTCACTGTTGGCTCGGCCAGGCCTCTGATCCTCTGAAGCATTCTGGAAGCTAATCTCCAAAGTCGGGTCCAAGGCAGGGACTTGTCAGGAGGGTGGGCTGGCTGGGGCTTGCAGGGAAAACAGGGCCCAAGGGGGTGAGACTGACTTGTGAGACCCCTGTGGTTTGGAGCAGGGTGAGCAGGGGGTTTGCAGGAGCCCACTTGCTGTGGTGGGCACCTCGCGGCCAAGCCAGGGGCAGGCATCCAGCCAGCCAGCCATTAGGAAGGAGGCTGCACACAGCACCTTCTCTCTGCTGTGAAAACAGCACATGCGAAAAGCAGAAAATGTGGAACAGAGAGAAACACTGAATTTTACATTTTTCTTCTCTGGTCCGAGTTTTCAAAAATGTTTTCCCAGATGTGTTAACAGGAGGAAGACGTGAGAAGAAGTCAGCACTTCCTCGGGGTACCAGAACTCCTGGTGATGCACCATAGCCATGGACACAACAGCCCAGGCCCTGCCCAAGAGATGTGACCATGTGCCCAGCAGCCAGGATGCCTCGGGGGACAAGTCAGGACCTCCACACCCCAGCCGCAGGGGATCTGGACACATTTCTGGGGCAGTTGGGGGGCTTCACCTGCCCCCTGGACCTGGCTTCTCAGTTAATAGAAGCCACCCTCCTTATCCGCAGTGCCCAGGGCCACGTCCAGCTTGGCCGACACTGGCCGGGAGCCCTTGGACAGACCCCTCCATCCCCTGCCCTGTTTCCCGACCCACACACAGCAGTCTCCAGTGAGTGGTTGTAAGGCTTCTAGAGACAGTGTCTCCAGCTCTGAGCTCTCATCACCATGGGGGGGCCCTCCGATGGTTCTGGTCAGTATTAATGGGGCGCTTAGTCCCCAGGCCACCCTGAGAAAGTGCGGGGGAAGGGGAAGGTCAGTCCCTGAGGCCGTCACTCACGCTGCAGGATGGAGGGCCAGCGGTGCTCCCAGAGAGCAGCAGAGATGCCCAGAAGTGCTAGGAGAGGGGAGCTGTTCTGGGTTGACCAGATGGCTGCATTGAACAGAAAGCTCTCATGGGAGCAAAGGAGCCAGCTGGGCAGGTGAGGATGGGGCAGGAGGCCCACCGGTCCCCGGGCTTCATGGAAGCCCACCCCCACCTCAGCTCAGAGGCGCCTCCTGCCTGGACCTTCAGCCTCCTCAAGCCCCTCACCCTCCATGGGGCCTGCCTGACGCCTGAGGACTTTCAATTCACAGGTTTCCCCTTAAATTTTCACACAATTATTAAGACCCTGTGATCCACATACATGATCTTGCTTAGTTAGTGCAACAACCCCCAGGCCCATTTTACAGGCAACAGAGGCTCAGAAGGGAAGGCTCAATGGGGTCTGAGCCTCTGATTCTGAAGACCGGGCCTGGCAGGGGCTCCTTCCCTCAATTCAGGACAAAAAGACCTTTCCCGGACCTGCTACTAACCAGGCAAGTCACAGAGCCCCGGTCTGGCTGCCAACGATTCCCACCAGCCAGTGCGCTGCACATCTATCCTTGGCTCTCAGGGACAATGCCCGGTGAGGGCAGCCCAGCCCCTGCACCCACCTCAGCCGAGAGCTCAGCCCTGATCCTAGACACTCACTGGAGTTTGCAGACTCCCCACTTTACAGATGAGGTGAGGGATGGCCAGTCCCCCCAGCCTACTCTGTCCCCCGCTTGCCTCCAACCCCACAACAAGTAGCCGGCAAGGGCTGGGAAGAAGTGGCTGTCACAGAGGCAATGCAGCCCTGCATGGGGTGATTTGGGGTTCAGAAGTCTTGAGAGTGGTACTTACCTTCAAACTTGGTTCTGCTGAACTTGAATTTGCACATAACTCTCTCTTTCTGCAAAGCATTCAAAAAGCCGTGCCCTCGAACCACCACTTGGTATTCCTCTGCAAGGACAAGGCGCAGGCTTGTGAGGAAGACCCCGGCTGTGTTCTGTCTGGCCTTGGTGTTCAGGGTGGGGCATCCCCAGAGGATGTTCAAGGGGCTCAGGGAGGAAGCAGCTGTGTGGGAACCACTCTGTTGTGTCCTTGCTGGGAGGGGACTGGGCTGGTCTAGTGTTGGGGAGAGGGGGTCCCCGAAACATGCCCGGCCTGGCCCCTCACTAGGGACAGGCTCAGCCGGGGGGTCTGGCCCTGAAGTCCCACAGGGGTCCCTAAAACCACAGGGTGCAGCAGTGGGCTCAGCCAGGCCTTGCCTTACAGGTGAGAAAGGAGCTGACCGAGCACACCCCACACACCTGTCTCATGCCTGAGCTGGGCACCCAGGCCTGGAGGCCCATAGGGCTTCTGACCACTTAGGTGGCTATTCCTTCTCTCTGTGCTTTTGGTGCCCAGCAAAGCACCTCGCACACTGCTCACGAGAATCCGTCATGGAAGGGGCGGCTCTGTCTTAGCTGTGGCTCCAGAACTGGGATGACGTATCAGCCACTGTCTCCTCCTGGCCCACCAGGCCCCTGTTGGCTCACGCTGGGGCTCAGTGGATATTTCCTTGCCCCAGTGTGGGAAAGGCTGAGATGCTGAGGGCTTGTTCAGGGCAGAGCCCCTGGCCAGGTGGCTGGTGGGGGGGGGAGCTCCTGGGCTCTTCAACCCCGAGACAAACATTATAGCAGATGCAGGGAGGGCAGCTGGTCCCTCAGGGAGTTCTCTGGTTGGTGTTCCAGGTCTGTCTATCCACCGGAACCCCATTCCTTCCACAGAGCTGCCTCCTGACCCAGGCCAGTTAATTCCAGCCCCAGCACTTGCGGGGTCCCAAGGAAGTGAACCAAGGGGCATTTCCTCTGAGAACTGCCTGACCCATGCAGCTTGCAAGATTCCTTTGCTCATGGGAACACCTGGTGGCCCTGGCAGTGAGCCGCTTAGGAGCCAGGTGGAGCACAGGGGCCAGCGATCCTATCATGCACCCCCAAAAACCCATGTCCAAACCATAACCCATGGCCCTGTGGTGATGAATCCATCATGGCTAGGACCTTTGAAGATGTGATTAGTTAAGGCGTGAACTCATTATTAATAGGAAGCTCAGCAATCCTATGGAGATGAGTCCCAATTGAATCAGTGTTAGGTCTTCACCCATATGATTGGAGGCTTCATAAAACATTGGAAATCCAGATGCAGGCAATGAGAAAAAAAACACAGGAGGCGGCCCAGGAGACAGATCATCCCATATCAGAAGGCAGAGATGCCAGCCCAGGTATCCTAAGACTGCAACAAACTTCCACTAGGAGCTACCGATTCCGGAGAAAGCATGGCTGTTGAGACCATGGTGATGTTGGACGTGTAGCCTCCCAAATTGTGAGCTGATAAATTCTCATGGTTAAGCTGATAAATTCTCATGGTTAAGCCAACCAGCACAGGCATTTGTCACAGCCGCCCTAGCACACCGAGAGGTCTTGCAGGAAGAAGTTCTGCGTGCGTGCCACAGGACAGGCTGTGTGTCACTCAACAATGGGCACTCCCCATCACTGGGCCCAAGGCACAACACCCCTTATGCATCATTGCTTCTTGGCTACCCTCTCAGGCTCCCCCTTCTCAGACAGCAGGATGCTGCATCGTCTTTGCATTGGAGGGAATATTAGGCTCCTCTCCCACACCAACCCTTTGTAACCAGTCGAACCAGCCCAAAGGATTGCCTCTCGATCTCATAGAGGGGTCATTTCCAACTTACAGCCCAGAAGTATTTATTGCAAGGAAGCATTTTTTGCAAGGTGAAACCCTAAGCTAACCTAGCCTGACGTGACTAGATACAAGCGGAAAAAGTAAAGTTCACCAGCCTGTATGCAGACAAATCAGGCTGTAGGTGAGGCAAGCAAAGAGGTAACAGGAACCCTAAACGGGCAAACGTGTACCTGGCCAGGCTTGTACTGAGCATGCTCATCCAAAATAGCAGTCCCTACTTCCTGAGCATCTCCATGTGCAGAATGTTGCCATTTTATAGGAACAGGCTAACAGAGGGCTCCGCCAGCCCCAGTGGGTGCAGGGCCAGGGTGTGCCCTCAGCCTGCCTAGTTCTGGAGCATGTTGGTTCTCTTCACCGTGGAAGCTCTCTCCTCACAATAGCCCCTGACCCCCCTAGAAGGGGTCTTCAGCTCAGGGGGGCAGTGGGTACTGACCAGAAAGCCCCCAGCATGGGTGGGGTGCGGGCAGGGAGGGAGGTCCAGGGCAGGTCCCTGCCCCCCATCACCCCCCCACGCCCTCTGCCTGGGACACCCATCCAGTCCCAGACTCCCAGCCGTCCTCAGGCTCCAGCAGCCCTTGGAGGAGACCCAGGCTATCTGGAAAGGAGACTTTCCCTCTGAAAGCCCTGCACCAGGCAGGCTGCCCAGGGAGGGGAGCAGAGCTGGGCAGGTAGGAGACCCCCCAAGGAAGTGGGCAGGCCAGGCAGCTGAGAAGGGGGACATTATGTGGGCCAGCCTGCCATCAGACAGACACCCAGGACAGACAGATGGACAGCACTCCATGCTGGGGGGGAAGGGCAGGAGCCCAATGTTGTAAAAGACCCTTTTTTTTTTAGGTGTACTGACATAGAGAAGATTGCCTACAAATAATCACCTCTCTCTGGTGGCTATGGCTGGGAAAAGAGAAGGATGGGCCTAGGGGGTCTTCTACTATTTTGTCCCTTGGACTTTTGAATGGTTTGTATTACTTATCGCAATGATCAAGCAGTCAAGCATCAGGTAATATAAACAGAGAAAGGGGTAAAAAATGGAGGGAGCAAGAGAGGGTGGGAAACAAGGAATGAGAGAGGCTGCATCATGTTCTGTGCCATCACCAGGCTCTGGCTAGGGACTGGTGTTGAGGCTGCATGCCTGCATGAAAACAATGCAAGTACTGTCTGAAATAACCAACAGCACATTGACAAGGGCTCTGACCCTGTTTTGGGGGAGAATAATTGAATGAAAGGAGATCCAGACACCCAGAAACTTTGACTGCAGCTTGGGGGACCCCTGGGGGCCTCCTCTGCCTCTCACAGCTTCCTGAGGTGAGCCCCTGGCTCCAACTCACCAGCCCAGAAGGGAGGGACATTCTAGGAGACCTATGTCAGCCCCTGGAGATAACCTGTTTTCTGTGCCATCTCCAGGCATCGAGCCCCTGCTGGAGCTTTGCCCATGCTGTCCCCTTCCATTTCCTCGCCACTCCTTTCAGCAAGACAAACGTCACTTTCACCATTTACAGCAGAGGACAGAGTGCAAGGCATGCTCACGATCTGCCAATACAGTCTCCCAGTTTGTTCCAGGGCAAGAGGCAGAAACCCAGGTGGAGTCTGCATGCAGCTCAAAGGACACCTCAAAAACACCTCAAAGGGCGCATGGCCTGCCAATGCCCTTTGGTGGGCACAGCAGCAACCCCACCTTATCTCAAGAGGCTTCCTGCTCTGCAAGATGGGACCCCTGCGTGCTGCAGCCTGAGGCTGCACGTACAGCAGTCCCTGGGCCCCAGCTGAGACTCAGAAACAGCATCCTGGTCATACAAGAGGCGCCCAGGGCCCAGGGTCCAGGAGGGACTTCCTTTTCTGCCCGGCCCCTGCCTTGCATGCACTAATTTGCCTGTGCCGCTGGCACCCGTGCCCACCACCAGACCCAGACAGAGGAGAGGCGGCCCAGAACCTGTCCCCAGCCCCTCCAGGTGCACTCAGCGTACACAGCATGGGGGGGTTTCGCACATGGCGGGTGAAGGAAGCCAGGCTCTAGGACACAAGCTGCCTGGGTCCCCTGGGTAGGTGGGGGGCTCTGACACAGGCAACATGAGACAAAGACAAAACCCCACAGAAGCTGCTCTAGGGGGTGGGCAGAGTCTGGGGTTGCCTAAAGGGCATTTCAGGGGAAGTGTGATGTCCTGTGTCTGGACGGTGTTTGGAGTTGCACAGGTGCATGCCTCTCCTCTCAAACGCACCACATGGGCCACTCAGGGTGTAGCTCACAGACAGAGATGTGAGCAGATACGGTCCCCGGTGGAGGACAGCAGACCCAAGACATTAGGGAGAAGGAGAGTGCCTTCTGTCACCCACTGCAGAATGCATCACAAGCTAGGATGGGCTGATCAAAGAGAGGGAGGTGGATAGACAAGTGATCAAGAAAGTTGAGCAAAAGAGCCATCATAAAATCCAGGACCCCCCGTCCCACCTCCAAGTCTCCCAATGCAGGACCCCTGCCCCATCCACATTTCCTCCTACAAGGTGTCTCCCCTGCTCCCTTCCCCCCTCCCCCTCCATGCCTCATACTACAGGCTACAGAGTCAGAACGCATGAGGAGTCAGACAGCTGTCACCAACAGCTGGTCAGTTGCAGGAAATCCCTCATTGGATTTCTTCACCCACAACTTCACCCCCTCAAGCTCAGCCCTGCAATCTCAGGAGTGGGGACAGAAACCAGAACTCAGGGAAATATGAGCGTAGCGACCATTTCTCAGCCGACTGACTTCCAGAGACGAGGCCAGACACCCCAAAATCCACCGACTCAAGCCCTCACCGCAGCCCTGACAGTGGGTGTTTGGGTCCCTGTTTGAAGGCAAAACCAGCGCTCCCAGAACTGGGGCCACATGCTGGGCTGCAGCCCTGGGGAGCAGAGGTCCGGGAGGCGCGTGTCTCTGTGGGAGCCGATGGCACTGCGGCAGTGGAGCCCCCGCCACCCGACCTGAGCCCCAGGGCTGCCCCTCACTGGCGCGTTCTATTATCAGGGGAGAAGCCCACTGCCCTTTCTCTCCATCAGTTTCCATTTTACGGAGCTGTTCTAGTTTGCTAGCTGCCGGAATGCAATATACCAGAAATGGAATGGCTTTTAAAAAGGTGAATTTAATAAGTTGCTAATTTACAGTTCTAAGGCCGAGAAAATGCCCCAATTAAAACAAGTCTATAGAAATGTCCAATCAAAGGCATCCAGGGAAAGATACCTTGGTTCAAGAAGGCCGGTGAAGTTCAGGGTCTCTCTCTCAAGTGAGAAAGCATGTGGCGAACACAATCAGGGCTTCTCTCTCAGCTGGAAGGGCACACGACAAACATGGCATTATCATCTGCTAGTTTTCTCTCCTGGCTTCTGGTTTCATGAAGCTCCCCAGGAGGCGTTTTCCTTCTTCATCTCCAAACGTCACTGGCTGGTGGACTCTCTGCTTCGTAGTGTTGCAGCATTCTCTGCTCTCTCTGAGTCTCTCATTCTCCAAAATGTTTCCTCGTTTATAAGACTTCAGAAACTAATCAAGACCCACTCAAATGGGTGGAGACATGTCATCCCCTAATCCAGTTTAACAACCATTCTTGACTAAATCACATCAACCAGAGAGATGATCTCATTACAGTTTCAAATATACAGTATTGAATAAGGATTATTCTACCTTTAAGAAATGGGATTTATATCAAAACATGGCTTTTCTTAGGGGGCATACTTCCTTTCAAACCAGCACAGGAGCCCACGGGTGGAAAGGTGCACCCACATCCTCAGACACGGGACCCAAAGGCACTGCCCGAGGAGGCCCCCTTTCACCGCCCGTCCAGTCCTGGTCTCAGGGAAGCTCATGGGATTTCACCTCGGGGATGGCGGGAGCTGATGGCTGGCTGAGGGGGCGCCCTTGGCAGGCAAGGGAGGGCCCTCCTTTCCCACTCTGCCAAGCACAGATGTCTTGTGAGTCATGGAGCTGTGTCCACCTCTTCTCTTCATCCACCGAGAAGATTACGTTTTTTTTTTCTTTTGATGCTGCAACTTACATTCAGTTTTCAAATGTCCGCTCAGTTTTGCACAGCTGGGATGACTGCTAATTGTTCCTGATGTTCTGTCCCTTTTATATATCGCTAGATTCCACGTGTGAGCGCTTTGTTAAGGGGGTTCTAAATACGTTTTTCCTTTCTAATTATTTTTAATTAAACATTTTACTTTGAGAGGGGAAAAAAGTACTTACACACATATCCCCACAAATACCCTCAGAGTCCACAAACAAATGAACACCTACATATATATTCCAAACACACTCACACACCACAAACAATGCATGCACACACACACGCAAAGATATACCAACATATAAACACACATAAACATGTGCACACACCACACACACATATACATAGATGCACACACAATTATTCTCACATATACCCATAAACACATACACACACAAAAGCATACACATATACACACTTGCACACATGTATATACACACGAAATGCACACATACACGTCAACATACATGCATGATTATGCACATAGATGCACGTGTGCAGTCACACACATACACAGACAAACGCACATACACACAACCATGATACACAGACATGTGTGCACACACACATATACATGAGCAAAAATATGCATACATACACACATACACACTCCTCACACACTTAGGAATGTGCCCATGAACTCCCACATGTATATGAGCGTACACATGTACACGTACATATGTATATCCACAGACACATACACACTTGCACACACCTCTGTCTACATTATGGCCACCTCAGCTCTTACCTCCCATACAGACACTGGTAGGCTCCAAAGACTCAAAAGTGATACATAACTTCTCCAAGATCTAGGACACAGAGTGGGACAGAAGAGCAGGGGAGGTGAGCCACGGGAGAGCCTGATGAGAAGCTCCTCCTCACTGTGCGCTTCTCACACCCACCCCGCTTCTCACGTCAGCACCCGCTCACCTTGGGAATGACGTTTGGCAGAGTGCTCGACCTGCCAGGCATCCCAAACACATGGCCCTTGCTGTCTGCAAGGCTTTCTGCCTACAAGGGAGAGGAGGTGGCTTAGACCCACAGCCTGGAGGGAGAGGGGGCAGCGGGCTCCCCACACAGGGGACAGTCTCTAGCTACCATGTCCGGGGCCCAGGGAGTGCTACACTTGAGGACCAGATCCTTCTGTCTGCCGGCAGAACCCCCTTAAGGATCAGCAAACTCCTCCACCCTCATCTGAGGGTGTTCATTTGACCAAGCCCCATTACCATGTTCTGCAGTGGACAAGGGTGGCCACAAATAATTGTGTGGGCTGCAGAATCATCCCGGGACCCCCAGGGAAAGCAGCCTCTGATACCTTCCCCCAGCCAGGCCCAAGGGTAGCCCCTGGGTTACCGGTTCTGTCTTACCTGCGGTGGCCGAAATTTACCTAAACCCACGCAGAAAACAATCGCCCCCATATCTCGAGCCTTTTTAGCCTTTAGAAAGAAGACATGAAGTGTAAATCACCAAACTAAGTGCAGCATAAAGCAGGTAACAATGGACTGAACTCACTTCTTCCACAGCCAGCGGATAATCTGCTTCAAGTATAGGAGACCCAAGCACGACGACGATGACACTGGGAACCCTCATACCTGTAGGACAAGCAAGGAGAGGCTGTGTTGGGCAAGGCACCAGGGATGAGTCCAGACTATGGGGACGCCAAAGCCAGGAAAAGGACCAGTGCCCCCGACACCAAGTGTTCATGGGCAAGGCATGGGCAGCTCCCTAGGAGACACAAGCACCACATCCAACTCCTGCAGGCTTTGCAGCAGACCCCAGAGTGAGAACAGCCTCAGCCCAAGGGCCCACACTGCAGACAAGGAGACTGAGCCCCTTTAGGGCCCCTCCTTGCTGGGTGCCCACATCCTCCCCATCAACAGATGGGAAAGCCTGTGCCAGGACGGGAGACCGAGTCCATACACTTGACAGGTGTAAGACACCAGAGCAGCAGCCAGACTCTCCTGTGGAAAATGTGCTGCAGGGCTCATGGCAAGGGCACCCCAGGGCCAGGCAGGACCCACGATGAGGTGGGGGGGGGGGTCCCCTGCCAGTCCTGGGGCTTAGGACCCCTGGCCAAGTCCCTTGACAAGGAACCACAGGCCCAGCTCAAGGCCTCACCAAATGCTGGCGCATCTTCCCTTACAAAGCTAGAATCCCTAATTCTAGGTGGAAGTCCTGGTCTGAGAACAGCTTCGCATACGGTCAGAGATGGAGTCACAGGGTGAAAGGAAAAGGAGCCAAAAGCTTAAAGTGCATCCTCAGGGAAGGGTGAACATCTGTAAACAGAAACCTAAGTCTGCTCAAGGTGCCCTTGGCTGCTTCCTTTGCTTTTCATGCAGTCGAATTGCAGTCACCAGAGGGACACGGCCTCA
>PVIY010061366.1:0-11267 GCA_004026745.1 Myrmecophaga tridactyla | reverse complement strand
CTTCCCTGTGGTGTCACCATTCTGACCTTCTTTTTGTCCCTCTAACTAACTGGGTTCTCCCCACACAGGGCTTTGCACAAGTTGTTTCTTATCTGTAATGCTCTTCTCACCCAAAGTTTCTATGCATGCTTCAGACCTTGTCTCAATTATCACTTCTTCTAGAAGCCCTCCCTGACTTCCTTAAGTTGGTGGAATAATCTTGTCACATCTTCAGTTAGAACTTTGTACCTCTCCTTTGTGGCTTGTGCCACAGTTGTGATTTAATCATCTGTATGCTTATCTGTTTCCCTTACAATATTATATACCTTACTTCTAAGGAAGGAGCTATGTTCATTTTGCTCCCCATAACATCCTCAATGCCTTCCCTGTGGACTTGGTCTCTGGCATTAGTCATAAATATGTGTTAAATAAATGAGCACATAGTGAACATCTACTATGTTCCATGTTCTTCTCATATTTGGTTGCATTTAATCCTCAGAACAACCTTTCTAGGTGGATATTCTTTCTATTATAGATAAGGCCAGTAAGTCTCAGTGATGCTAAGAAACTTCTCCACAGTCTCACACCTAGAAGTGACTGAGCCTGAGCAAGAACCAGGTCTATTTGATCCTACTCTTGTCAGTTTCCCCAGTACTCTCAGCCATAGCGGTAGGGGAGAAAAAACACACTCACGTCCATTCACATACACTGAAGGGTTTCTGCATATTAGGTGCCTTGAAACATTTTTTCAGTTCATCCTCAGAATCAGCCTTTGAGGTGGATATTCTATTCTTTTCCAGATGCACAAATGAACCCCAGAAAGGCTATTATGTGAACAACCCAAAGTGACTCAGTAAAATGGCAGAACTGGGCTTCTACCCAGGGTATCAGGGCTTTTCCCTGCACCAGGCATGGTAGAACAGGTATGCAAAAGTGTAGCCAGAAAGGAGGGATCTTTAAACCCCCAATAAAGGACTGAACTGGCTCTGTGCCTCTTCTCTGGCTCATGCTTGCCAACCTGAGTCATCTTGACTTTGAGAAATACTCATACCTGAAACTTCTATATTGACCCAAGATGCTAGCATCAGGAAGTGTCCAACTAAGGAGGAGGCAAGGATAGGAGTGACCTCACATCCCTGATGCCAACTCAAAGAAGCCCAGCATTAGGATGAAAGGTGGCAGCATGTTCTTAGGGCTGACCATCCACTTCAGCCTAAAAATAAATTGACTGGTTTTGGAGCGGCTTTTAAAGAATAGCCTGTGTCATCCATCACCATTCCGTAGGGTTCAATGTGGAAGCATGGGGCAAGTGGGGCCCTGCCCGACAATGCCAGGTGCCCACAGGCTCTGGGCAAAATCAGTCAGGGTATAGCTGGACTAGAACCAAGAACTCTTGGGTGTCAAGCCTGCTTGGGCCTGAATCTTCCTGCCTGTCCTTTTTGTAGAGATGGAGGAGGCACATTAGCTGCAATAGGCCTATGCCAAAAGGAGGGGTTCCTAGAAAGGCTTTCCTTGGCTAGCTGAGTGTCAGAACCACCATCTGAGTGGTGGAATGGACACTCTGCCCCTCTGGGCCTCCATGCAGAGGATCCACTACTGTCACCATGGTTTGCTTGATAGGCCCACTGCTCATACCTTCATTCCAGATAAAACCAAACAAAGCAGGTTTCTGAAATTATTTATGGCCCATCTTAGGCCCATCTTTTTCTGTCACTGCACTTGAATGTCATGGCAATGTCAAATTGCTATAAAAGGCTTATAAATGCTTACTCAGAAATGTGGTGCATAACCATTCTATGGACAGGTAACAGAATTTGCAGACCAACATAGTCCACGGACCACACATTGAGTAAGCCTAGTATAGAGCCCATTATGGACTAAGTCTGAGGAAAGTAGAAGGAGAGCCAGGAATGAAAAAAGCCCTATCTGCTGCTGTATAGAGATGTAGGCTCTAAAGAAAAACACTTGGGTTAAAATCCAACCATACCACCTACAAACTGTGTAATCTTTAAGTCATTTCTGCTTGCTGAACCTTAATTTTTTTAATCTGGAAAATGGGGTACTTATTATAGAAGACATCTATTTTTTTTTCCTGACTGCTCAATGTCTGGACAAAGATAGCTAACTTTGCTTGTGTTTGGGTGAATTGACTATTTCCCTTGACTTCAGGGCTGGATGCATAACCTAAGCTTGGTGAGTTAGTATGTTCCATTGCCCTGGCCACATGATTGGCCCAGAGACAGGCTGAGCCAGTGAAAGTCTGTTTTAGGGCTCTTGTTGGATATGGTAGGGAAGGGATGCTCTTTTTCTGCTGGGGTTGCTAAGCCCAGGAAAAGCCTTTCAAAAACAAAGCCAATTCAGAAGAAAGCTGAGCCAAATGATAGAGAGAAAGGTTCCTGATAACAGTGTTTTGACTGCCTGAATCCAGATAAGCCTGAAGCTGAACTGACTCATACAGCTTTCAGTTAGGTTATGCTATACATTCTTTTTCCCTTGAATCAGTTCGAGTTTATTTTGTCACCACAACCAAAAAATTATGATAAGATGAGGTTTTATGTGAAAAGAGCTCACCATGACGGCTGGCACAGAGTAAATATCCAATAAGTGGAAGCTGTCATCATCATCATAATCAGTACTTATTGAGTACATATTATGTGCTAGGCACTTGGGATTTGGAGACAAATCAGACATAATCTTTGTGCTCAAGAGCTCCCAGTTTGTGGCAGGGTATGACTCAAAAAAGACCCAATTCCTATAATAACCAGGAAAAATGTCATCAGGGTCAGCAGAATAGGACTAATTCAAGGGCTGCCAGAGTGTAGGGAGAGGCTATGCCAGCCAGGAAACACCACTTAAGCTTCAATTATCCCCTTATCTTCTCCATCACTGCCCCTGTTCAGACCCAACTGGTTCTTCACCTCCCCCTTTTGGGCCTCCCTGTCTCTACCCTGCTGTCATATGTGCCCAGGGCAGGTAAGTTCAGAGAATGTGATTTGAAGTCAAGAGAACTGAATTCAAGTTCTAGAACCTCTACAGACCAGCAACAGTCCCAATGCAACTTTGGACATGCCATTTCACGTCTCTATACCTTGGTCTCCTCATTGTCAAATGGGAATATTACCTCTAACTTTCAGAGTTGTCTCAAAGACTTGGCACAGTCACAAGTGAATATGATTTAGAAGCATGCACAGGTAGATAAAGTATAGAGAAAGGGCTTTGTCAAAAAAGTCTATCTCTACTTCTTAGCTGTGTGACACCATTTCCATGTTTTCAGTTTTCTAAATCCTTGTTTCCCGTTTTGTAATGAGGAGAGTACCTGCTTACCTGCCAGTATGGCTGTGAGAGAGTAGTGATAACGTAGGTAAAGCACATGGCACATGGTAGGAGCTTTTAAAAATGGACTTCAGTATTATTTTTAGGAAGACCCAAACCAGGGGAAACTCGCATGACCAATGCTCAGAAAAGGTTTCCTATTCTGCTCAGTGTGTACTGTTCCTCTCTAGATTCACCCTTGATGCTTCCTGGGCAAGACATGTTCAGAGGCAAGTCTCCTCATGAAGATTTTTGGGAAGGAATCGGTGTCTTTCTAGAAATGAACATGGAGCCAGCCTTAGGTTGAAACTGATACCATAGAAGGCAGAGAGGAGAGACATCTGACTTGTTACTAAATCAAACCAACACTGAAATCAGTACTTATGAACTTTCCAGTGCTGAGCAAATAAATCTCTTTTTAATCCAGTTTGAGTTGGGTTTCCTGTTACATACAACTGAAAAAAACCTCTGAAATGTTACTGGTGGAGAAGAGGACTTTCTCAGCTCCTAAATTTCAATGTATTAATAAAGTAGAACCTCAAAATAGTTATCTCATATTTCAATGCCTTTTTCTAAGAGGGCCCTCACTGAGAAAACCAATAAAGAAATAAATTCTGTATGAAGTAGGGGAAAAAATGCATCCCAGAGATGTTACCAATTCCTTCTGGAGATACAGCCTCCTTTTGGCATCTTCCTTTTTCCCCTTGCCTCCCAGTCCAATCAATTGCTAAATCCTCTTCATTCAAACTCTATAGCAGTTTTTCACAAGGCCATCATTTCTATCCATCTTCCACCCCCTCTGCGCTATTATACAGCCTCTCACCACCTCTCCCCTATAGTACATTCTGGAGCTTACAGGAGATTTCAGAAGTACCCCTCTAAGCTCAGAAAATTTCTGCGTCTTTCCACTGTTTAACAAATAAATATCCCTGCAGGGTCCCTGCGAATCGCTTTCAGCCCTCCTTTCTATAACAGGTGCTATTTGTCCTCCTCCCGCATCCACTTGGCCCACCCTGAAGGTTGGTGGGAATTTGTAGATTGTGTGGCTTCCTACCTCAAGCACCCATACCTCTCCCCCAAAGCTTTCTCTGGAAGCAGGAACTTTCTCAGTCTTGGGATCAGGACTGAAAAGCCAAAGAGTTGATGCACTTCTCAACCAGTGTAGGGCAGGAGTTCGTGGACAATTATTCCAGCCTCCTTACCCTTCTGTGAGACAATTCTACAGTGACTGCACAGTCTCTGAGAGAGTTCCCAGGGGGATTGAACCTGTTACCCAAGGAGTTAACCTGCTCATCTTTTACTGACTTTCCTCTCTTCCTACTCCTTCACTGTGCTTCCTGAGAATATTCTCTCAAATCAAATACTTGCATAAATCCTTGATTCAGCATCAGTTTTCAGGAGGTTTCCAAATTAGGAAACTTCCAAAGCTCAATTCCTATCACACCCTCTCACGTACGCTTAACTATAGCCAATTTAAACTGTCTGCCCCATGCTTTCACCCTTTGTTTTTTCTGTGCTTTCACCTAGAAGACCTTCCGGCTTTCCTGTGTGTCACCCCCTATCTACTTCCCAAGAACCAGTTCAGATTCCTTTTTTTTTCTCATAATAAGTACAACAAAGAATGATCTCTTAACCTTTTGAATACACAGAGCAATTTATCACTTCCTTTTGTGTGCACTTTGTTCTCCAGATTTTTTGGTCTAGTCAAATCTATTGATACACACACACACACACACACACACATGCACACATACACATACACACACATGCAGACACCCCTTTGTTCCACCATTTACTTCCATGGCTACAACCCAGAACTGCTATGGCTTTGGGATCTTAAACTTTATGTCCCCTGGATGGCCACAGACACCTATCCCTTGCTTTCTTCCTCCAGGGACATCTGTTCTAAGAGGTTATCAAGGTCTCTAGTCTCCTCTCTGTTTCTCAGGCTCTCCAGGCCAATCCTCCAGGCCCTACCACCTGCACAGTTCATTTTCCCAAACTCTTCAGTCCCTTCACCCCTTCCATCCCTCCAATTGTGCCAAACTCAGCTCTTGGGCAGTTTATCCATCAGCTTTCTCCGCTACCTCCCCACCCACACCTTCTGAGGGAATGAGAAGCATGCACAGAGTTGGAATCCAGGCTCCACCATGTCTATGTGACCTTGGGCATGTGATGTAAGTCTTTGGTCCACAGGTTCCTCATCTCTGAAAAGGAAAAATAATAATACATACTGCTTAGGTGATGGATTCAATTTTTAAATGCAAAGACACAGAAAACCCTCAACGAATGGTTACGTTGATATTGCTTTTATTACTGCCATGTCTAGTTATGGGTGGAATTAAATGGAAATTCATGCTAAGCTCTTAGAACCATGCCTGGCCCAGATTCCATAAATGTTAGCTACTATTATTATTTCCACTACAAAGAGTTTCAGTGAAGAGGCAGACATGGAAGACAGATTACAAAAGGTTAAAAAACATAGGGGAGATGAAGTAATGGAGAGAAACATAACTAAGAAGTGGAAATGGAGAGAAGGACTAAGAGTAAAAGAGGGATTTTTGTTCCTGTTTTAAAATACTGTGAACACTTGAGTCTCTTGGGGAAAAGATGGTAGAGAGAGGGGAAGACCTTGAAGATACAAGAAAAATAGGGGATAAGCAATGAAGCTAGGAGCTGGCCCTAGAGCAGAGTCACCCTCAATAAATCAGGGTTCAGCAGGTGATTCAGTAAACCCCAGGATGAACCAGCCACAAAGTGACATTGGGTCATGGAACAAGTTGGAACAGAGATATCTTTGAGGAGAGAATCTTAAACTCTGAATTCTGTTCATAAGTAGGCAGAGATTACGACATCCCCTTGGAAGAAATTGAGACCCAGGAAGGCCTTGGGATTATAGAAGTATATACAGGTAGTTACAGGTTTCCCCCAATCCCCCAGCTGAGGAGTCAGGAAGCCCAGGGAGATTCTAGGGGATCCTCAGTCTGGTAGCAGAAAGAGTCAGCAAGTCTGTTCACCCAGGAATGTGCGCCATAGGTCTCTATGGGAACTCATTGCTGTTGCTTACATTCCCTTTTGCATTCTGGTTTCTATAAGATGGATCTTCCCTCGTTTTCCTCCAACCTCTTGGGTCTTTCTCAAGACCTGTTCCAGAGTGCCTCTTCCTCCTCCAATCCTTCACAGTGGGTACTGTCTAGGGACCTCCCAGACCCTCCTCTCTTCTTCTAGACTCTTTCAGGATGGGCTCCACCAATCCCAGATTCCAATGCACACCCTCTTCTATAATTTCCAGTCCTGATACTTTGACAGTCCTCTCTCCTGAGGCCCTGATCATCCATCTGTATGTCCCACAGGCACTTCAAATCTAAGTGTTCCAAATCTGGACTCACTTTATTTCCCCCCAAACTGGCCCATCCTCCTATATTCCCTATTTGTTGGTTGGCACCGTCAGCCATGAAGTCATCCCTGCCTTTCCTCCAAAATCTTATAAATCACCAGCTGCTGTCCCGTGTGCCTCCTAAATAACTTGTGCTCCTGCTTTCTCCTCTC
This sequence comes from Myrmecophaga tridactyla, assembly GCA_004026745.1. NCBI lineage: Eukaryota > Metazoa > Chordata > Mammalia > Pilosa > Myrmecophagidae > Myrmecophaga > Myrmecophaga tridactyla. The sequence goes on along the minus strand of PVIY010061366.1, from coordinate 4,427 downwards.
CATGCCCAGACCTGGCTAGGCATGCCCTACCTGGACCCTGAAAGAGACAACCACCTGGTCTCTTTGCTTGCTGGCGTCTCCAGTCCTTTCTGAAAGCTGCCACAAATCTTCCTAAATCACAAAGATGATCCTCTCACTCCTCTGTTTAAAATTCTTTCATGACCTCCCCATCTCTGCTGCGTAAAGCCCAAACTACCAGTCAAGCCCCTACATGATCTGGATCTGGTCCCTGCCACATTGTCTAGCTCATCAACTCCACATATATCCCACCCTCCAGCCACACCTATGACTTGTCATTGCCCAAATGCTCCCCATCTTGGTCCAGGCTCTTTCCACTACTTGGAATGTCCTTGTCCTTCACACCACTGTCTACCCAAAGCCAGCTCAGGTATCTGGTCTGGCAAGAAGCTCTCCCGACCCTCCTTCCCTGGAGTTAACCCTACCAGACATACATGCTTCTCCCCACTCCTGTTGTCACACTTCTCACACTATACAGTGATTGTTTACCTGCCCAACTACCCACTAGAAGTGTCAGAGACCCATCTGGGTTCCCAGTGTGGAATCTAGGAGCTAACACACACTCTGTACACAAGTAACCTGTGTTGGATTGCATTAAATTGTGCCAGTGTGTACTAGTCTGCCTTAATTTGAAGTTTATTTAATCATTGCTCAGTTATTATCTCCATATTTCTCCATGACACATAGTCGACTCAGAACATCTTTATACAAATAAAGTTTTTTTAGCCTTTGTATTGTTTAATTGGAATGCATTTCCCAAACTGGTTTTACTTGGTCAAAGGCCATACTTAAGCTGTGGCTTTTAATAGATATTACCAAATAGCTCTCAAGACGCTTATATTGATCCATATCACTACTGTGTGTGCTGGTTCCCTGCAGCACTGCCAGCGCTGGATTTTACTATTTTTACTCATATCTGCTACTTTAACAGACATATACAAGTGACTGTTGGCAGCTCCAACTGACAGCCTCTTCCTTCAGGGACACCCCTCTCTAGTCCTAGAAAGGCAAATATGGTAGCACATGACATGATAGAGGGTAGTAGAGGGACAGTGGGAACCCGGGGTGGGGTGGGGGAACCTAATCCAGACCGTGAGTCTCAAGGAAAACTTCCTAAAGGAGATGATGCTGCAAACAGACCCAAAAAGTTGATGCCTTCAGTTGTCTTACGTCCTCTGTAATATCCTTGCTTATACCGGCTTTTCTGATCTTATCTCTACTTTCTTGTCAGTCCATCTCCTGCTGGATGAAGTCCAGAGGTAGTAAACCACCACAGGTCAATGGGAACAGATAAATTCCCCATCTTATACATGAGAAAACGGAGCTAGTGAGGGACGAGGGACAGGGCTAGAATGTAAACCTAGCTCTGAGAGATGGTTCTGTAGGGAACCTCCTGAGAAGTACTATGTGCCAGGCCCCGGGATAGGCACTTTTCACAGTGATCCTTTGAGGTAAGGAATACCAGCCCCAGGCATGAGAAAAGGGAGACCCAAAGAGGCTAAGCTAAATGACCTCCCTAAGATCACACATGGGGCAAATCCAGAGTGACCACCAGGATGTCCAAGAACATAGACCCTCACACCCATGGAGTGCCCCCCCCAGCCCCCCGCCACACTCATTTCAGAGGGAGCACAGAGGTGCAAGGAAGACTGCCAGCAACACCAAAAAAGAGAAGATGCTGAAGATTTTCTTGAGCAAATCATGTTTGCGATTTAAGCATTTAGTTTTTATTATTATACATTTTACTGAAAAAAATTTGGAAAGAACTAGAAAGGATAAAAAAGAATGAAAAACACATGCCCTCTTGCTTCATTGCTAACATTCTGCAGAAATTCATTCCTTTTTTTATTAGAGAAGTTATGTATTTACAGAACAATCATACATAAAATACAGGATTCCTACACCCCACCCTATTATTAAGACCTTTTACAATTGATGAAAGCACATTTTTATAATTGTACTATTGACTATAGTCCATGGTTTAATTTAGGGTTCATTGTGTTCTGCAGTTCCATGGATTTTTTTTTTTTATTCAAGCAACTTATATACAACTTAAAATTTCTACTTTTAACTACATTCCAATATATAATTCAGTGCTGTTAATTACATTCACATTGTCGTGTTACCATCGCCACCATCCCATACCATAACTTTTTCATCTGCCAAAATAAAAAGTCTGACATTACCCCATGCAATTACTAGAATCTCTCTTGCAGGGCTGCTGTGATGCTTGAATGAGAGTCTGGATGAAATTCTTAGCACAAGGTCCAGCACCCAACACTCAGTCCACCACATTTTTAAATGCATTTTTACGTAAACATTGAATAAATGTAGACATTGAATAAAACTGGAGTTCTGCTGTTATATAACTTACTAGTATTTTCACTTCCCAGCATATCATGAGTTCTTTCCCACACCTTTAATATTCTTTAAGAGTGTAATATTTACTTTCTGCCAACCTTCCATCCATGAATGTGGCATAATCTATTTACCCGGTTCCCTTGTAACCAAACATTTAGAGAAGTTTCCTTTTTTCCCAGTTATAAATAAGGCCTGGATAAATAAATAATCTTTGATTTTAGGATCTATCCCAGAAATAAACGTCTAAGTCAAAAAGTATAGCTCGTTTAAAAGTACATACTGCCAAAGGTCCTACAGAAGGCACTTGCTTTCCCACACCTTACCAACATCTGCTGTTTTCATTATTTTTATTTGGGCCAATTCTATAGATAGGAAGAACTGGAATGTCCTTTTCATTTGTACTTTGGAATTTCTAACATTTTTATATGGTTAATGTATTTCTTCTGTAAATTTTGATAATCATCCTTTGCCCCTTGTGTCTACCGGTCAGTTCCTCTTATTGTTATGGGTTTAGCAGGACTTGAAAGAGACACTGCAGATGGGCGCCTATGGGCAGTTTCCTCCCTGCCCTTCTGACCCTCCTCCTCCCACATTCCCATCCTTAACCGCTTTCCTTTGCTTCTTCAGGAAACCTTTGTCATTAAACTGGCCTCTGCTTGTCAGAGCCCTGGGAAAGCCATCTCAAGGCTCTCTCCACCTTTTGCTGCTTCCCCTCTGGGAGCCCCACATTCTTGCAGCTCCAGCCTCCCCTCTCTCCACGCCCTGCACATCCTCCCCTCGAAATTCCTCAGGGAGGCCCAAAGCCACAGGGGATTCAGGCTGACCCAACCCTAGACCCAGAATCCGAGCCCCTCCCTGCTCTGGCCTGAAGTGGGGAGGGAAACAGTTGTCCCTAGAAAAGACGAGGGAGAAAAGAAAAAGGCTTTGATATCTTTCTGTCGCTGACTTCAATTCCCAGTTTAGCCACTTTCAGGCTGTCACCTCATTCTGTTGCAGGGTGCAATGATGGTAAATGCAAACAATCTGGCATATATATATGGCACCTGGTTCAACAAGTCAGGCGCACAGATCACCACAGAACCCTAAGGATCAGACCTGGCTTCTGTAGGAGAGATGGGCCTTGTTGAAATGGTCAGGTTTGCCCTTCAGGCTAGAACTTGAGCAAAGGCGGAGAGGCCAGAGGCAGCGTGGCAGAGTATGGTCATGTAAAGGAAGGGTCCCAGGACACCCAAGGAGTAGCTAGGGACTGAAAAGGACTCTTAGACATTAGCTCAGCCAGGAGACAGGGGTCTGCGCTGGACTGGGGGAGTTCTCGGGTTTAATTCCAGCCTGTCTCCACTTCATTCAGTCACCCACTGAATACATTCATATGACAGTCCAGCCTGTGCCAGGCAGTGTGCTGCTAAAATAGGGAGGACTCGAATGTCCCTGCCCTGGATGCCCAACTTGAGGGGAGAAAAGCCTCGACAAGAGTCATCAGAGAAAAAGAGGGTCCCGGAGGAGAATGGCTAATAACGCCGGAAAAGGAGGTTTCCCTGAAGCAGCCTTTGACCTGGGCTTTGGGGTGTAAGTTGTCGATGGCGAGAGCGGGGCGAAAGGGAGGGCAGCCATAGCACGCAAAGGGGTCTCCTGAACCCAGACTGGAAAATGACGTCTGGCCTTTTCCGGGGTCGGGGCTCTGGGGGCTGCGCGGTATCACGGACCCCCAAAAGCGAACGCAGGGCGAAGCGCATCAGAAGCAGGGTTTCACTAAAACCTCTCTGGAGGCGGCGGCGGCCCAGGCCTGGGAGAAAAGGGGAAGGGGTAGGGAGCAGAATGGGGGAAGGGCTCCCGGCGCCCGCGTGGCCCCTGCCCCCCGCCCCCGCGGGCCGGCTGCACGTCGCCCTCGTAGGCTCGGGCGCGCAGGGGCAGGTAACAAAGCGGCCAGTGTCCGCCCTGGCGGCGGGGCGGGGTTTTCCCACAACCTGCCGCGTGTGGTCGTGACTCTGCTGCCCGCCTGGGTCGGGGGGTCTGGAGAGACTGAAAGGGGAGGCAACATGGGGGTGGGG